>BGPT01001809.1:44522-66680 GCA_003297045.1 Symbiodinium sp. clade C Y103 | reverse complement strand
TGCGTTCAAAAGGACGACACAAATGTGCGAATGAGGCTGGTAGCCCGAGAAGTCGCTAAAGGTCAGGCATCTGCCAGAGACTTAATGGTCAGTTCCCCAACCAGTTCCATCGAATCACTGAGAATCNGAATTGCTAATCAAGTGAATTGCTAATCAAGTGAATTGCTAATCAAGTGAATTGCTAATCAAATGAATTGCTAATCAAGTGAATTGCTAATCAAGTGAACGGCTAATCAAGTGAGTTGCTAATCAAGTGAGTTGCTAGTCAAGTGAGTTGCTACTCAAGTGAATTGCTAATCAAGTGAATTGCTAATCAAGTGAGTTGCTATTCAAATGAATTGCAGATCACTTTTCGTAAGACGGAAGTATAGACTTCTAAACTTCCTTCGATAAGGAATATGTATTTTATATAGAATTTTCATTTTAGAAATATTTCATATTTTTTCGGTTTATATATTCTTTCTCAAAAAAATATTCATCATATTTCCAATATATTCATTTTTTTATATATATTATGTTTATTCAATTTATTTTTGATATTTATATTGTTGTTTTGCATATGGATTTTTCTTTTCAATAATTCCCTAGTTATTTTGAATTTAATCTCTTCAAATATGTTTATTTATTTTTCTCCGTATTTCATAATTTTATTCAATTCCGTTATCAATATTTGGGTTTTTTAGATAATAATTTGTTTTGTTTAGGCATGGAGGGACGATCCATGAAGGACATTCCTTATTATTTATTGGCCGCTAAATTATATACATACTACCCCCCATCACCACAGCCACCACCATAGGGAGGGGGAGGGGCGGATCCCATGTGGAGGGGTTCAGCGCTTGGGATGTATAAAATGAAATTTGGTCAGCAATTTTTTTCAGAATATTAGTACATATAATTCGGAATTTAGAACAAATAATTGGAAGAAAAAAGATTTCACAAAAAAATCAATTAGAAATTCAAAGATAATATCAATTTAAATAGATCCCTCTTTTTCGAAATAGCAAAGAAATACATAGATAGGTCACGGTAAAAAAAAAAATAATTGAATTTTTGCGTGGAAATTAAAATTTTGAAAGGGTATATAATATTTTGTTTTAACAAAATGAAAGAAAGTGGTTTAAATTTATAAATTGTTCTTGATGGGTATAGGGCGGTTGTAAAAAAGAAACGTTAACATTGAAATTCTTAGAATTGAAAGAATTCCATTCATTGAAATATTTTAGATCAAATTTCAATGTTAAAGGGGTATTCCGTTTTGGTTTTTGAAGTTGGATATTTTTTTAAAAAAGAACTTTGAAAAATAAAATGTTCGAATTCCGTTCGAAAATCTTGAAATGTTTCAATATCGGTTTTAAAAATCAAAATATGAAATAACAAAAAAGCCAATTACAGAGCCAAGTTTTAGATAGAGTGGTAATTTAGAAAAAGGAAATTTGATATATGAAATAGGAAAAGGTAATGGGAAAAAAATAGTAAATATGAAACGTTTTTCCTAAATAGAAATTAATGGCTCAAATATTTTTCTCAAATCACGGAGGAGATGGTGAAAAAATGATGAAAATTTTTCATAGCGGCAGGAGAAAAAAGAAAATGTTCTGCAACCTAGTCACGAAAAAGATAATTTCCATATTTTTCGGGAAAATATTTTTGGCATGGAAGAGATATCGATTGAGATTTTTTGATTGAAATATAGAAAATATATGAAAGAAAAATATAAAAGTTGAATTTCATGTTTCTTTGAAATAATTCAAGGATAAAAATCATTTCGATTAAATTATAGCATTATATGTTTTGAATAGTAATTTGCTTGGGTATATCTGATCTAAAAAAAGAAAGTGAGCAGGAAAAAACGCATAATAAATCGATAAAAATCTATAATTGTTTTTTGCACAACGGGGAAAATATATAATGATCTTCTTCCGGGAAAAAATCAGTTCTATTTTTGTTTATCGCTGAGAGTTGTAAGGTTTGAAAATATATTATGTTTTTTGAGGATAGATATTTTTGAATGTAAATTTCAAGAGTATATAATTATGAAATTTTGTATCATAAAATTGATCGTTATATTTTAGGATTAAGATTTGTACTGAAAAATGAATTAAGTAATTGAAGTATAAAAGATTAAAAGGTCATACTTGTCTTGTCCCTTGTCTTCTTGCTGCTTCTGCTTGCGAAACGCATGGATGAGAATATGCCTAAGGTTGCAAGTGGTGGTCGGTTCTCCTGCATTTACTTTTGGTCCTGCTAGAGACCCGGCACCAAAGGCAAAGGCAGCCCTGTGAGCTTCGCGCGCACCGGGTCTCAGGCGGGACCAATCGGGACGGCACTCGCAGTTGGTCGCTGGGTGAGAAGCTGCATGATCCACCGAGACTTGTAAGGACCTCTTTCCCACAGCGCCTTCGTAGAAGTTACTCTCATGCCTTTGCGCCTTCGGGAGAGTAACTTCGCGGCCTGGGNCGCGGCCTGGGATCGAGAGCGCCCTCCGTGGCCGTCCTTACTCGTCAACGTGGTGAAGGTGTATAAGTCCCAGGGCGAGTGGGCTTGTGCTGTCTTTTGGCATGCTTGTTGTTCTTTGTTTTTTGTCTGCCTTTTGTCTGTCCTTTTTTGCGTATCATGATTCGTTGTTGTTGTTGTTGTTGTTGTTGTTGTTGTTGTTGTTGTTGGTGGTGGTGGTGGTGGTGGTGGTGGTGGGCGGTTGTTGTTGGTTGGTTTGGTTGGTTTGATTGGTTTGGTTGGTTTGGTTGGTTTGGTTGGTTTGGTTTGGTTGGTTGGTTTTTGGTTGGTTTGGTTGGATTGGTTGGTTGGTTTGGTTGGTTGGTTTGTCTGGTTGGTTTGGCTGGTTGGTTTCGTTTGGTTGGTTTCGTTTGGTTGGTTGGTTTGGTTGGTTGGGTTGGTTGGTTTGGTTGGTTGATTGGGTTGGTTGGTTGGTTTGGTTGTCTTGGTTTGTTGGTTGGCTGGTTGGTTTGGTTGGTTGGTTTGGTTGGTTTGGTTGGTTTCGTTGGGGTTATGGTTTTAGTTATGGTTTTGGTTTTGGTTATGGCGGTTATTCTTGTTGTTGTTGCTGTTGTTGTTGGTGGTGGTGGTGTTGTTGTTGTTGGTGGTGGTGGTGGTGGTTGGTTGTTGTTGTTGTTGTTGGTGTTGGTGTTGGGTGTTGTTGGGTGTTGGTGGGTGTTGGTGGTGTTGGTGGTGTTGGTGTGAATGTAATGCACCATCTGGGATAGAGATGTATGTCGGCAATCGTGTCAGCGCTTCAGATCCAAACGTCAGACGCTTAGGCTTACAATCATGAAGCATATGTCATTTGGTACTTAACACCAAATGAAAATGATTCTCTTGATCAACGTCGCCAAAACACAACGCGTTTTTGGTGCAAAACACGAAATTTTCTCCTGAGAAAAAATATCGCATATTTGAAAAGTGATCAAGCCACGTTTTGCACAATTCCTGCCGGAATTGTGGGTCCAAGGGCGTAGTGCAAAGAGTGAGGATCTTATTCCATAGCAATTTAGTTCAGTAATTTGCGTGTAAATCTTTGGTGCTTCCGTCGTTCGTCGTTGAGCTTAAATTATAGCGCAGCAGATATCACGAGAGTTTGGACTAAATTTTTTGGGAGTGCGTGCTCCATTGCGACGTGCGAAATATTTTTAGATTGGAAAGCTGCTCACAACTGAGTAACAGTTGTGGCGAATTTGAGAGAAACGGTTCCAACACTCTAGACTTGATGCCATTTGCTTGTCTCCAGAATCCATTGAAAGAGCATGTAACTACAAGCATCCGCGCATGAATTTGTAGTGCTTAGCGCAGTGCGATTTATTTGGATTGTGCCCGTGCACTCAGTTCAGAGTCTCGCAACTGTGATTTTTAGATTTGACTTGCGAAGCCATTGACCAAGTTAGGTTTGGTTTGCAATCAGTTGTGTTGCAATCTTCACATTTGGTGGAACCAAATGTTTGCTTGCATGTTCTGAACTGCAAAGAGAGCCACTTGAGAAGTGGTGGAAACGTAGTGATAGCAGGAAATTTGACAATTACAGTGTCTGAGCGAATGATCATTTCAGCCGAGAATAGTGAGACATAGTTTCAGAATTTGTCACTTAGATCCACTGAGGATTTGGACTGATTTGCACATTTCGTTCACTGCTGTTCACTCTCTGTTTTGCATTTGGAACAGAAGAAGTTGTTTGACGCCAACTTTGGTACGTTTAAAGGTGCCAAATCAGGCCAATGTTTGGGTTGAGAAGAATTTCAAGTGAGTAGGCTGTGAGAGCAGAACTGAAGGACTTGGAAATAGCCCAAACTGATGCAACGAAACAGTTTTTCATCCTACCAAAGGTTGGATGTGCTGTCCATGGAATAATGAATTCCATCCCGGAATCTGGCTCAAGGGCCACACCGCGATGAAAGAAAAGATCGAAAGCGAGATATCACAGTGATTGACATCAGAAGAATCTACATTTAAGATCTTGAAAGGTATCTGGTTGGAAATCCACTGTGTTTATCCCCTGGGGCTGTTAAATTCCGCANCAGTGATTGACATCAGAAGAATCTACATTTAAGATCTTGAAAGGTATCTGGTTGGAAATCCACTGTGTTTATCCCCTGGGGCTGTTAAATTCCGCAGATTTAGGTTTTGAGTTTTGGATGTTTGGAAGAGTCGATAGACCATACGAACACCGAAGGATGGATGAGAATGACAGAAGAAACTACGCGCCTTGGAAAGAGACGGCCAAAACATCAAATCGAGCTTTGCGTAAGTCCTCGGCAGCACCATAGATTCGAAGAATGTCACTGTTCAATGCTGACAAAGCTACCCGTCAAAAGCTTGATGGGGATTCTGAGTTGAGCCTTGCATTCAAAGGGCTGAGAAAATCCTTAGAAAATGCCGCTAGCCCTTGGATTCTGACTTCTCTCCTCTGCAGTCAAAGTCGGTCTGGCAGAAAAAAAATGCCACACAGATTTCCGCCATGTACTGCGTATCGCATCCATGTGCTGAATATCACTGAATCAATGCATGTGGTTCTACTCTTTCGGCACATTGTGCACGTCGATGTGTTGCTCAGTTCCGTCCCAGCACGATTCCACCCAGCTTTCAACCCCTCCACTTCCAGAGCTGCCAGCAACGCAAAATCTCTGATGCCTCTGCTGGGAGATTCTCTCCTTGCGAAGAAGACCCGATAAACTGCTGGACTGTGTGACGTGTGCAGCTGCCGGATTGTCCCTAATTCACAACGTGGGCCAAGAGGTCGGTCAACTGTATGGATGAACAGAAAAAAATCATCCGTTCGACTCATCCACCTCGTACTGGCCAGTCAGCCTGCACAGCAGGCAATAGATTCAGTAAGGACTGGTAGATGCCATACAGTACCTGCACTGCACCAAACTTCGGCAATTCGAAATATAAAATGTCACATCTTGCTTGAGCTCCGAAACTGAAGGTCTCCGGATGGAAGATGAGGGAAGTGCATTTGGCAGACACCTGGCGTGACGGAGACGTGGGTGTGCCATGACAGGCCTTACATGGCCTTACCAATTTCGACACTTCAGTCCTGGAGCGACTCTGACAAAGTAAGTGACGAAGATGCAAAGGGTGAACATCTCTATGACCGAGGTATGTACGGTCAGAATCAAGTACAGTCGTCCAAAAAGATAATAAGTTCATTATTTAGGTGAATGACTTTTTCACTAAGGCTCCAAGTCGCAAATCTAGTACGACCAGCATTTGAAGGATGACGCTAAAAGCAGGCTATCCAAACTTGTGAATCCGAAGGCGAAAGCTTTCAAACACAGGCTTCATGACTGGTCTTACTGATTGAAACATCAGACCTTGGCATCAGAGCGCCTGGCGATGAGCTGCAAACGCCTGACATATGTCGTTGCACGGATAGCTTCTTGACGTCGTTGGGATCACTTCATGTCATGGATACATACCGTTACCTGATCTTGAGTCCTCACTGGGATACCAAACGTCTACTCTTGTTTACTGGAATGAGAATGGCTGGTTTAAACTGGTTGCAGTCTTGAAGGCATGTCGCAATTGCAACTTCGTGCAGGAATTATTGTGGCAATCTCCAACCATGTCCAACAATGAACAATGTCCAACATGAATAGCACAAACGAATCGAACCCTCCAAAGCCCAACCCGGCTTGCGGTTTGAATCCTTGCTCTGTCACTGGAAAATCTTGGAACCGCTTCACCTGCAGCAAGTGCGCCCAATTGGAAGAATATTGACATGGCTGTGGCATCAATGAAGGCCCGGTATACATGTATCACATCATGTCACATCATACGACCATCAATCAGACATTGAGCATTCGCTTATTTTGCCTCAATGCTTCTCGGTATTCACTAAAGAATTCACTTGCCCATGGTCCAAGACAGCAGCTCCAAAACACAGACTCAAATGGTCCAGTCGAAGCTGCATCATGGAAGCCTCTTTGCAGAGTTCCTTTGCAAACTCCTATCTTGTGTCTGGCAAGGCCCGATGATGTTCATGAAGAGAACACGAAAATCAAACAATGATTTCAAACGGAAAGGAACCCAAGTATGCCTGTAAATGATTAAATTAATGACCGACCGCATCCACACAGGATGACAGCCCAGTTTTGCCAGGAGCATGTTCATCCTGGGTCTTCTCTGCTCCATACTACAAATCTGTGCGGGTGAAACCTGTATGCCGTCATCCTATGTTTGACCTATATACTGATTGATCTACAACATCCCAAGTCCCCTTCGAAGATGAAGAGCAGAGAGTCCATGATCCCGTTGAAGAGGCTTGCTGCAAAGGTGCGGGAGCAACCGAGCAGGGAGCCCGCGATCCGGCTGAAGGAACTTGCTGCACTGTGCCGTCTTCAGATCTGGATTCTGGCTCCTGCCTCTGCAGCAAGTTACTTTCTTCTTCGCAGCTCCCTTGAACTGTCACGGAAGGAGGCAATGCCGAGGTGACACCGGCATTGCCCAAAAGCTGGGCCTGATGTTTGAATCGTTCCAGGTCTGTGCTGGTGGGTTTGAAGCCCAAAGCTTGAAAAGTGGCATGGTTCTCGAATTGGTTTTCGAGCCTTCCAACCAGCAGGTCCTTCCAAAGTGACCTAAGGCCAGACCCAGAATTTTGTTCAAAGATTGGCAATGCGATGAGGAAACGGATTCCCAGGAGCACTGTGAGCGCTTCATTGCTGACTCCAAGGTCTGGATGAGAGAGAAGCTGCACCAACCCTGCCACTACTTCCTCCACTGATGTCCAAATTGTCGACATCACCTCCTGCACATGAAAACGGAATCTATTGTCCCGAACGTCCCACTCGCCATGAGTGACTTCCTCTTGGACATCCTCGTTGTGGAAGGTCTCGTATATGCAGCCGAGAACCTGGGCCAGCTGGGCGAGGGCGGCAACCTTCTGGTGACCGACATGGCACAGCACTGAAGCTGTTTCTGGGCAGTCCTTGCTAAAGTGAGTCAGAAGTTTCACCGCCTCGGCCTCGGCGTGGCCGATGGAATCCAGGAAACTCAAGGGTTCTTTTCCCTGAGTGGCCAAGGCCAGCCGAACTTGCTCTGCGTAGGCTACAGCTAATTTACCGCAAATGTGGCATGCTGCATGCGCCACTGTTCTGCAGATACCGACAGCCACTGGAGTGCCTGCTTTTTCAAGGTGATCGAGCGCCGACCTCAAGGTTTGAAGACGTTTGCAGGCTTCATACAATAGGTGCCCGCCTGTTTCGCCCCACAACGATGGAATATAGGGAATCAGATGTGGTTCAATCCTCTTGTTGGGATTGGTGAGGCACTCTTCCATGGCTGACATCAGAGTGCAGCTGAGTTCGCACGTCCTCTGTGCTGCTTGGTACGCACGCATCTCACCGTGACGTGCCGGATCTTGCAGAGTGCTCCTCAATTGACGAAGACTGTTGGTTTCACAGTAGATCCAGCGCGCCGGCTCCATCGCCTCCATCCGGGCAAAATCAACAGCAAAATGAGGCTGGACGCAAATTGAGGCTCTGGTCGCAAACCCGAGCAAATTAAATGTTGAGGCTCATGGCAAGTCGTATTGGTGACGAACCTCAAACCTCTGGTGATGCCAAGAAATTGCTCCATCAGAAGGCAGAAGTTTGAAGAGAAACGCCAAAATTGCATCTTGAGTTGCCATTTTCCGGGAAATTGGCAAAACATTTTAATGAGAGCAAACGAATGATGAGGCGATGCACACAGTACCTGCACATCTGGCCCGACCATCGTTCACGAAGCACGGCATCTTCTGGCAGGTAAGAATTTGCAGATCTCTTACAGCTAATCTAAGCCATTAACACAAACAACACTTAGTTGTAGCAGCACCTATTTTCT
This sequence comes from Symbiodinium sp. clade C Y103, assembly GCA_003297045.1. Taxonomy (NCBI): domain Eukaryota; class Dinophyceae; order Suessiales; family Symbiodiniaceae; genus Cladocopium; species Cladocopium sp. clade C. The sequence goes on along the minus strand of BGPT01001809.1, from coordinate 58,346 downwards.
AGCAATGGTTGGAAACATAGCTGGGATGCTGCCACCAGGCAGCAGAGCCCAGACACAACCCCCAGCACTTGGGCTGGAACTTCTGCACAAACACACTTCAAGCCCTGGCTTCCATTCTTTTTCTTTTCAAAAGGGTGGGTGGGTGGGACAAGAACAACTGGGCTCCCTGTCAACCAAGCCCAGCAACCACGAAAGCACCTGAAACCAAGCAAGGCCTGTCAAAAGCTGCAACACGCACAGATGCAGGGGCCAGCCAAAACTGTGCTACCCAAAGTACAGGGTGACATATAATAACAAACAGGTATAGATATAGCCAGAAGAGATAGTATCTGTACTGGCGCGATGCGCAGAACAAGACTACATCTCTTACAGCTAATCTAAGCCATTAAAACAACACTTAGTTGTAGCAGCACCTATTTTCTAGCAATGGTTGGAAACATAGCTGGGATGCTGCCACCAGGCAGCAGAGCCCAGACACAACCCCCAGCCCTTCAAGGCGTTTCCAAACAAATTAATTGCTAGAAAATGGAGCACACCAATCTTTACCCCTACTGCAAAGGTGCTCCACGCAGAGACCTCAAAGCAACCCCGCAAGACTTGGCTGCGTCAACCTGTAGACCAAGGCTCTTCAAGCAGGTCAACCACATCAATCGTTCTCTGGTGTTCCAACAAAAACCCCTCCGGAATGTGTCCGCGGCTCAACCCGTCAGCCCAACAGTTTCGTTCACCAGCAATGTGACTGCACGCCAATGTGACCCCGTGCTTACATGAATAGTATCCCAAAGCTTGCAAGACGAAACACAGCGGCTGCTTCATCGACAACATCCGGAATGTTGCGTGAGACACCCCCTGATTATCACATAGTTGCGCAAATCGTAAAACCACATGCCCTACTGCTGCAACGTCCTTGCACCGCAAAAGCAACAAAATCAACTGCGCCAGCGCTTCAAAAGCTGAGATGCAAGTCTGCCATGATGCTGTCTGAGGGGCTTTGAACCACAAGGGCAAAGACTCCTTGGTGAACAGAATGCTGAACCAACGAACATTGCCTGGCACGCAGGCCAAGCCGTCTGGCACCCACCAGCCACCAACCCCTGCATGCTCATCCGTGGCAAACGCGTCTGCAGCACAAGCGACCGGACTACTATCCTGAACTTGCAATGGTACTTGTGTGTGGCAACCGATTGCATTGTGAAAAAGGCGAGCAGCCCAAGCAGATTGTTCACAAGTTGATGTTCGGGGGTTGTCAAAATCGAAAAAGACCACGCTGATTTGACCATTACGTATCCGGGGCGTCCGCAAGCAATTGTCCTCTAAGGAGGAAACTGTGCAATTGTTGACTGAATGCAGCTGCCAACCCAAGCATACGTCGCAACTCACAATGTGGGATTTGACACGACGCTTACCATCCAGCGCAGCGAGTACTTCGCCAAATTGGGTCACAGTCAGTAACCGTGGTACAGACCTGGGATTATGTAAAATTCGATACAGTGGCTCTAACCAAGGTTTCAACCAGAAGCAACCACCAGTGAACCAGAGTAGCATGCCGACGACCCGCTCGACCAGTTTCCGTTCAACTTTGGAAGACGGCTTGAACAACGACGACAGCAATGGCAAAATCTTTTCACGTTTGTTCAATGGAATCGTAACTGCCAGCTCAGCCACATTAAACTGCCATCCCAACCATGCAAACTCACGTCCCAGCACCATCTTTTCCCAGGAAAAAGGTATGCCGATGGCACACATGAACAACAGGCCCACGCACGCCAGCAGAGGAGCAACATCACTTGGAAAAAGGCACAGCCCATCATCCACGTACAGAAAAGCCCCGTGGCGAATGCGAATGAAGCGATGAAGTTGTCGCATGATAAAAGCACCAACCCTGGAAAACCAGTACGCAGACCGGCGGGCTCCAAAGTAACAAGATCTGTAATGAAACCATCGGTTTTCGAAAATGAAACAACTGAAACCCTGTTCTTCCTCAGCAACCTTCACCAATTTGTGAGCTCCGCGGATGTCCCAGCTCCAGGCAGACCATGAGCCGACAGCAGATGGCTTCGAAAGAAAGCGTTGAACGGATTCCAGATTTGGCAGTCTTACCTTTTCGCAAATTTGACAAGCATCCTTAGTACCTGAAACTGTACCGTCTCCAATGAGTCGCGGTTTGCGCCCTTCAGCGCAGACTACTCCGAGCTTGCCGGCTGCAACGTTGTCACCCCAACGCAAACGAGCTTCTGCTTCTCCGCCCTGCAGCTCGCAAAGGTGGCCAGCGTCCAAATCCTTTTGAATCAAATTCCATGTTGTTTCGCGACACTTGGGCGCACTGCCCCAAGGCTCCTGGTGGACGTGCAAAGTGCAGTCCACAGCCGCTGGTTCGCCCTGTGACTCCCAGACGCCGGAAGATTTAATAGGTTCCAAAACACCGGTGGGAACCCCCTTTTCTAAAAGCTGAGGCAACGCTGCATCCACATCACCTGTCAACCTGGCAAGGGCGTCCCACGCACCAAGTAAGAACGGTTGACCGTCTGCCACCGCTTTGCTGCAAGGAAGACCTTGACGATGCAAAAACTCAACCAAAACTGACTGCGCATGGGCAATCTCGGGGTCAGATAACAAGCTGTTGGGTGAACGCTGCGCAGTATGCGATCGCAACCGGGTAACCAAATTCCAATCAACGGCAAGCTTCTCAAAAGCTTTTCGCAAAGGCAGAAAAATATCGTCACACACGTGCGGCATAAGCCAATCAGCTGTAGACTGTAGGCCGCCACCATCGGGAATAGGCGCTTCCCAGTCTAAGCTTGCTCGACCTGGTCCCGAAGGAGAAGCATAACTACTTTGGCAAATCGGGCGCATCTGTGAAAAGCTTTCCACCACATCAATTGCCACAAGGGGCCCTACTGCTTGATTGCTCACTTCAAATTGCAAGCAGTTGGGTGTAGGATTGGCATCAGCATGTGCGGCGCCGTCCGGGATAGCTCTTACCGCAGGAACAAACTTCGGATAACAGCGGTCACCCGGACATGTTCCTCCATTTGCCCTGGGTAGAGCCAACGCGGACGACGTGTCCACCGGCGCATCTATGTCTTTCACAAGGCAGTTCCCAACGCCTTCTGCTCCCAAGTCATTAGAACCTAGTCAATGTGCTTTCCGACGCTTCGGCGCGGAAGATAGGCCTGACTTTGGACAAATGGCAGCATGATGATCTGGCGAACCGCAAGTCGCACAACAATGCTTGAAGCGGCAAGATTTGCGAACACATTTCCCTGCGCGCCATCCAAAACACTCCCCGTTCATGTCTTCATCTGACGCAGCCGGCTTCTTGGGCTTCCGTCTCAGTGGCTCCTTGTCACTTGGGACCTTCATGATCTTCAGCCGGGGCATCAATAGGTGACGCAGCATGTCGCGATCAACAGCCACAGTGCTTAAGGCATCATCTAAGGAAGCACCCGCATAGCACAGCCCAAACACTTCTCGCAAAGCCAACTGATCAGCTTCTTCAGCTTCGGCCGCGGTCAAGAAACGGTAATGCTCCCCGCCATCCCTTGTATAATACTCCATGAAACGAGTATTATACAAGGCCCAACTGCCTAAGTGACAAGCCTTGACCATAGCGTAAGCATGAGCACGCACCTGCAAAATTGCTTGAACCTGATATGGCGCTGATGACACTTCCTTGTCATACTGCTCCTCGAGGAACCCAGCACCGGAAGCCAAAGCCTCCAAGAAAGCGGTCTGTGGCTCCATCTTCTTCCGCCCCTTTACTGCCGCAACCGCCTTCTCGCTCAACAACTTGTTCCAAGGGATCCAATCCCAAGATTTACTCTCGTGCTGGAGCTTAACTCGGCCCAACAAAGCAAGCGAAGGCAAAGACAACCAATGTCCCGCTATACGTGCTTTGCAAGCTACGACGCATGCCATCCCGCTCAAGGACATTGACGGTTTTGCCCTGACCGACCAACCCGTTGCCCATTCCATATGGGAGCGACAAAACCGACTGTGGCGCCACAACCGGCTCAGGCTGAGCGCTCGAAACTTCAATGGCACACGACTGTCCTGATGTCTGCCACAAAGCGCGAAGAAGCCCCACCAACGGATGAAACAACCACGTCTCCGGGGACACCCCTTCTGGCTTCCACACGTTCAACAAAAAATGTTTCACAAAGGCATCAAAAGTAGCTTCATCCTTGAAGCTGAATGCTGCAGCCGCTGAATACCCAAGCTCCACCAGCTTCGCACCCACGTCCTCAGGAATCTTTGCCGCCTTCAATTGGTTTGCCCAAGGGCTCGACATAGCAGAGACAAAAGGAACACGATGGAACAAGCGAACAAGTAGAAGCACAGCCGTGAATGACCACGAACTGCCTAGCCCGAAGCTGCCACGAGGAAACTGTTGTCCAACCAATTGCAGGCAACCACATACACACATGCCAAACCGCCGAAGCGCTAAAATTATGATAGCCCTTCCAGTAGAACCCAACTCATGTTGCCATGAACACAAGCACACTAGCCCACCTACTGGGGTCAGCAACCCAGGGCGTACACAACACTGTCCACCAGCCCCACCACCAGGGGAAAGACGGGGGCAACAACTTCAAATAGAATGCATTGAACGGGGGCATTGGCCCAAAGCAAACCAGCCCACTTGACGGGGTCAGCAACCCAAGGCAAAACACACCGGGGACAGCAACCCAAAAGAAACCTATTTAACGGGACCACAGACCCAGGGCAAAACCGGCCCATTTGACGGGGTCAAACACACCGGGGACAGCAACCCCACAGAAGCCCATTTAACGGGGCCACTGACCCAGGGCAAAACCGGCCCATTTAACGGAGTCAGCAACCCAGGGCAAACAAACCGGGGACAGCAACCCCATAAAAGCCCATTTAACGGGGCCACTGACCCAGGGCAAAACCGGCCCATTTAACGGGGTCAGCAACCCAGGGCAAAACAAACCGGGGACAGCAACCCCATAAAAGCCCATTTAACGGGGCCACCGACCCAGGGCAAAACCGGCCCATTTAACGGGGTCAGCAACCCAGGGCAAAACAAACCGGGGACAGCAACCCCAAACAAGTCTGCTTACCGGGGCCCACAGCCCAAAGCGACCACCGCTGCAAAGATCCATCGCACAACTCCTGCGAGTAATCTAAAAAACGCAACCCTGGTTGCGAAGCAAAACACACTCAACGGCACCCACTGTGCATACAACGCTGGAACCCTACCGCGCACGGGTCACTTGACCAAACTTGGTAACCAGAGTGCAAAACACAAGTTGGTCTGCAAGCCAAAACATGGTCGCCACCGTCGCGTTCCACTGCTTTGTGCGCCCAGCCAGAAACGCAATTGAGGATCCAAGGCCCAACACTATACCCGGAAACAGGAGCGTCCTCACTGCACCCAGACGCATTGCTGACATCCGTGTCACAACTGCCGCAAGACTCCACGTCGCTATCCAAGCTGTCCGCATCTGCACTGCGGGAAGAAACAAGCGCACCTCTGTCCTCACCTAAGACTTTGGTACCGCGATCAACCGGCACAAAAGGAACCCAGCCTTGATGCACCGCAGCCAAGATACCCCGTTGGCAACGAATCTGGGGTTGAACATCATCCCGACCGTATTTGGCCACACAGCTTGAAACATTGCGGCTACGATGATGGCCTTGGGCGGCCCTCTCTGACTCTGCCAGCCCCAAAGAATTGGCCCAGCTCAAAAGTGTGGCCTTCAAGCTGTGAAGGGTGAAGCGCGATGCAAGTTCCGCAGAAAGATTGCCGTGATAAACCAAGCAACGCCTGAATTGCGCCAACGCCATAGTGTATGACATGGGTTTCTCATTAAATGCCCAAAGAAAATCTTGCTGGGGCGACCTCTGTCGCAAATCAACCAGCGCTGAAAACCATTTCGCGCCCCAATGAGCTCCGCAAAGGCCAGAGATCAGAAACGCCCAAGGCATACCCCGCTTCGAACTTTTAGTCCGCCAACACCAACCCGTGACAAACCCATCTCTGCAGCAGACCGAAGCCAAATCTAATCTTTGCATGTCGCTAAAACGAAGGCCCGCCCAAGCCATCAACAACAGTCCGCCCAGTAACCAACTGTCTTCAGAACTGATTTCCAGAAATGTACGCTCTAATGAGCGCATGACATCCATGGGCAGCGGCAAAGCTTCTTTTGTTCTGGACTGGTTCCAGGAATCTTTTCGCTTCCACGCTTCAACCAAAGAACCTTGCAAAACGGCTTGAAGTTCACCCAACTCCAACTTGGCTGCCGCAAACGTCATAGCACTCAAAACACCTAGGGCTGAACGCTGTCTATTGCTGCCGCGATCACTAAAAGAACTATCCGTCAAGCTCTGTAGGACATCAAGCAGCTGTGGCAAGGAAGGGGCACCTGGAGGCACATTTGACAACGCACCTTCTGGCAGGTAAGAATTTGCAGGAGAATACTTGCCAGCCAAAAGCGTACTGCTACCTGGTTTCAATTTTGCATCACCATGAGGCTGCCGGTCAATGCAATTGTCATCAAAATCGAGTTCATGAACATCAGAAATCAATATAATAATAGATTCAGATGTTCTTCAGCTTTGGGGTGTTCAACAGGGCACCGAGGTTTTGAAATACTTTGAACCATACCATCTCGGTTTTCGCAGCCCAGTGCTCAAAGGGTGTCTGGTGTGGAGTGGTTCGATTGATGGTGTTCATTCACGTGCGTTCTGCCGATTCTTCGAGACAACTCTATTCTCGCTAAAGTTGGCCAGTGGTCTTTGTGCAACACGTGTTCTTTCATTTTAAGTTACCTTCTTTCAGCGGTTTGGTTTATTAGACCTTAATTACAATTATTGTGTAGGGGGCTGAGATTGTGTGAAATGTCAATCAAAACAAAATTGCAAATCCCTTCTAGGAAAGTATGAGTTGCTCTGATGTACTGACTATGTCTGAATCCAAAAAGTCACAACTGTGCGAAATAATCCGCCAAATAGTTGAAGTCGAGAAATGAGCCTCTGGTCTCCTTCACTAAACGCCAAAATACCTATGGAAAAAGTCAACCACCATCATTGTATTGACATTGTCTCTAGCTAATTTGGAAAGGGAAGAAGTGCATGATAAAAAAAAAAGTATCGGTACCCAATCGCATGTTCGGAAGGAATCTGAAGGCGGGAGCTCCTCAACAACATCGGCAAGTCAGCTGGAGTCCCGGCCTCGCAGATGGGGCTAAGGCCTAAGACATGGTTTGAAGACTGCTTCGATCACACCATGGCGATCGGTTGGCCATGCATCACAAATGCCATGCATCCTGCATCAACACAGATAAATAGATTTAAAATCTAAACCGTTTCAAGTACCTCATTAATGCCGTCTGCAGACACATCCAAGCGATACAGTTCTGAAATGTCAAGATACTCTGACACTTTTGGGTGCGGGCTGGAAGGGGGCAGCGATACCACCATATTCTTAAGTTTGGTGGGTGGATGGGAAATCAATATACCATTGCACATGAAACTCGACTGCGCCACCTTGAGGTTTGGTGAGTGGGAGGCAATGGCATGCCATTCATTACACAAACATGGCACTAGTGCATCATGGCGATTTTGGGTTTTGGGGGCGGGGGAACCAGGACTATATCAATCTCACGTCAAGTTTGAATTTGAAAAGGCTTAGGGAACGCAGAATGCCTTGCATTAATTTTAGCTTGGACAAATAACGTTGATTTCTTCAGCACTTGTCTTTAGCTGTTTCATATGCCCTAACTCACCATTGCGCAACTAAGAGATTCAAACCTCGGGAGTCAAGCCAGGCGAACCTGAGAGAGCCCAGCAGCTAAATGGCATATACCACGTCCCTATCTGAGATTATCCAAACATGATCAGAATCGGGCTGTGTCACTATGTTTGACTGCCTTATTTGCAGCAAAATGTTAACTAATATCTTCAAACCGGACGCAACCAATCATTCCAAATCACAAAAAAAAAAACTTGGCAACCCCCATGCACTAAAGATGAATCGACTTTGTGATCAAGGTTTCTCCACCCGGCCTCTGCAGCGTTCCACTTGCGCTTCACGGAACTGAGAAGGAAACGCCTTATCTAAGTGCATCACAATCAGATGCAACAAGGTGCCGTCTTCCAACAAACAAACACTTGCACTATGTGAGGTGTTGTTGCTGGCCTGGCATCTGACACCACCGGCCACTCTAGTGGTTGACCTGGTTAACCAAATGGAGAAAAAGCTTTTTGGAATCGTGCAAGCTTTAAAAAGCGGAAGAGGCTTGGCAACTCTCAATTCTTGACACCATTGAATCTATCCGCCATTCACATTTGTGGCAACTGAGTTTCCAGCAGTGCAAAGACTTGGCTGAACAGTGTGGCCACAAATCAGATCCTTTTCCGCTGCATGCTGATAGCCCCGAAAACCTGGCCCCCGACACTGGGAACGTCAACGGAATCGTGGTGAAGCATAAAACCAGAGCGGTGAGAGTGGAACATCATGGGTGTCAAAAGCTCGCTCCAATGCACGCCGTGTTGCACAGCGATTGCTGTCCTCTTTTCACTGCGTCGGTGCGCATGATCAACACGAGCTAAGGCAGCTAGGTCCATAATGGCATAATGACAGAATTGCTCCCGCACCCTGGCTTTCCGTCCGATGCGAAGCGGTGTGTCATCCTCTTCCAGAGCCCCACCAAATGTTCTTTCCTTTGCAGCTCTGAATTTCATGCGCCTTTGTGCGCTTCCAAAGATTGAGTGGGGCCCTGGCAAGAGGTAAAAATGAAGCCAAAATCCAACCGGGAGGGGCACAAGCCCCAATGTGTCTGGACACTTTGGTCAGGCACTCGTACCCTGTGCTTGTACACTTCTTGTAGGTTGTACGCTGGTATTTGAGCGCCGACGGGTGAAACAAAGACCGAAGTAAGATGATGCAGATTCAGATTCTCCTGAAACGAAGGTCTGAGCATTGGCTCAGTAAATCCCTTCATGGATCAGCCAGGAGGCCTGGGAGGAATGGAATCATGGCACACAAGCAGTTGAGCAAACCTAGCGCTTTAAGAACCACCTTACATATGTCCAATAGCTCAGTCTGGCTCACCCCAGGCTTTAAGGCCACTATGTGAGTGTTTGATGATGCCAGGCTTGTAAATTCAAGAACAGGGTCCATTCAACTGTTGCGAGGTGAGGTTTGCCTAAAGAAGCCGAAGCCCGTGCTGACACGAATGCTGCCATCATGCTGACTGTTTCTGACAGGCCTCCGCCATCTCCTCCTGTGCTGCCAGCCTGGAATACCAAGCTGAGTGGATGACTGTAACGGCCCAAAAAGCTCATATAGCTTCGCTACTGGAAGCTGCGCAGCCGCTTGTTTGCTTAGATTATGTGTCATCTAGATTCCTCGGGTAAGAGATGCAAGAGGCAAGTGTGTGAAAATTCAGTTAGAAAAATGATTCAGACAGGGGAGATCATCTGACCCGCCTTGCCGTTTCCGAAGCATCTGTTTGCACAGATTGCAAGTAGTTTTTTTCGTCTAACCACTTGCTGATTTTCCTCGGGACATCTCACAAGAAGATCATTGACAGCTGGAGCTTGGAACATGTTGGAAGCACGGGTGGTCGCTGTAGGATCAGCCAAGATTCGCTTGGAACTGTCGCATTTTGTCGCAGTTCACGTTACTTTCTACCTTGACAGAAGGGTAGATCTTGAACTTGCTGGAAGCCTTCGCAGGGACACTGTCCAACTCCTCCAGAAAGTCCTTTGGAACCACGAAGATCTCAGTCTCAGCGCTGCCCCATTTCGACACTGCCACAAAGGCGGTCGCTTCAGGGGTATCTTGCCACTTGGAAGTCTCAGGAAAGAGGTGCGAGTGGGGATCAGCAACCTCTGCCTTCAACTTGTCCACGGGCAAAATCTTCTGAAGAAAGACCCTGTCTTGAACAGCTTTAAAATGTTCCAAGCTTGCATCTTGAAGACCCAGCTTTTTCAGCTGAACTTCTGGCTTCAATTTCACATGGTGCTTTCCAGGGTGGGAAAGCCAGTCCACTCGGCAATCAATGACTTTCAGACTGTCCGGCAAAAATGCACGGCAGTAAGTTTCTGAGTCATGGATGCCGAGCACAACAGCAAACTTGCCGTTGTAGGAGTCGTGGGTGGTCGCTCCCTCGATGATCGCCAGCAATCCATGGTCCTGCGCCATGAAAGCAGTTTGCGCGCACCACAGTCGCAATCAAGATGCGCCTTCAAAAAACATTTCCGCAAGTGACGAAAAACTGCAAAAAGAAAGCACAGAAGTAATTATCACATCACATCAATAACATCTGATCGTCTCATGTCCACGAAAGGGGCTCCTGGTACACCACAGATCCAAAGGAGTCTTTGAAGGGCTGGAAGTCCTGAGCAGAGTTGCGAGCTCCGAGTTTCTAATCCATCAGACATGTAAAAACGGATCTTCACAAAGACTCAACTATACTCAATTGAGCAGTTTTCGAAACCACTGCGCCATTCCATTTCCTCCATGATCCTGCTTTCCTCCACGCACCCTTCCACGCTGCTTCTGAGCGCACAGCGCCAGCTTCTACGGACATGCGTTTCGTTGCCGTCGCTTCCGCGAAGCTTCCGCCGTATTTCAGGCCACGGCACAATTGCATCTGCAACATCCGAAATGTGTGCCAGTCAACCCACCAGGCCAGCACTGCCCTACAGTAGGAAGGACACTAAAAAAAATACGGTTTGAACGACATCCAACGAAGACTACGGTCCTTCGCCTTCACCGGCGGTGTGGTTGCCTTCATGCTGCTCGCCACATTGTCTACCTCTTGCCATTCGACAAACTTCAGGGCCCATCCTCCGACCGGTCATAGAAACTCAACTCGAATCGGGAATGTTGCCATCGCGAAAGAAAAGTCACAAAGTTTTCAAGACAAAAGCTAGTCCTTCTTTCAAGATAGGAACCTCACTTCTGACTTGCTCTTCTTTTGTGGCTTCACCTGAGTTCACAAGCTCCCTTGCGAGAGGATCAGCACACGAACTCTCAACAAACGAACGCGACTGAATAACCAATGGCACGCATCAGCACAACTTATCAGATTTGATGTATGATAGTATATTCGCTGTGTTATAATTCTTATACTTAGGGATTTGAATAGACATGATATTTGATGGCTCCGTGCCCTGCCCTGGAGACACTAAGGTCTGGGCATTTACCCGCAAAGAGCTCATCGAGAATCGTCTGGCAGTTCGCCGGGAAGGCCAGGCATGCATACTTGTAGTTCTTTGCCGCTTTGAAGTATGCATTGAGGGAGAACTCAATGATGCAGCCAATCACCAGGTCCCTCACATAAGCCGGGTGAATTTTGTTGGTGTTTCGGTTGATCTGAAAATCCGTCAACAGAAGTGCAGACTCACCGTCATCGACTAGCAGTTGGGCAGCAAGCAGGATCACTTGGCCCAATGAGTCTTCTTTTGGCTTGTCATGATGCTTGGATGCGGGGAACATCTCGTTGCAAGCCACACACTGGCCCCATTTCTCAGCCATACGTTTGCTCCAAACCCCACGTGGTAAGAGCTGTCCTTTGAAGAACTCCTGCAGAATCTTCCTTCGCAGAAGTGCGTTCTCAAAGTCTACTGGATTCGGGTTCTTGGCCAAAAATTTGTCCTTGTTGGCCCAATCCACCACCACATGCAGGAAACGTACAAGACCATCAGCATGTCTGGACCCGATGGCGGCGGTGCGAACGGTCTTGTCTGGCTCGACTTTGGGCGTGTACGCCAACAGCCTCAAAGGAGATTAATCAATGCATGCTACGGGACACAACTTCCCAGTGGATCACTGTTCTGAATCAGCAGTTCTGGGCAGCACTCCTTGACCGCATGGGCATATTTTGTCGGAAAGCGCCGACTTTGCTGCCCCGAAAGTTGCACCAGAAAGAAACAGATGTGTCATGAATCATGGAGGTATTTTAACACCAAATATGGAACACGATGGAGGAAACAAAGGCGCAAATAAATGACTAACAAATTCACAGCTGCAAGCCCACAAGAGGAGAGCAAGCAACACAAACTGAACGAATGCAGACGCACCACCCATCAAGCAAAATGGGAGACAAGGGGGAAAAGGAAAAGCAACAGGACGGGAGGCAATGGGAAGCTGAGGCAGGCAAGGGCAGGGAGAGCAAGGTGAATAAAGGGAGAGGATGAGGGGACAAGCATTGAGATACAACGGCTGGCAAGGTGTAGCGGACGTGAGTGTAGTGCAAAGAAGATGGGAGACAAAGCGGAACAAGACTGAGAGCAAGGCAAACACACCATGCAACACCAGAGGGCACAAGCTGGGCAGCATTCATGGCAGCAACTCGCAAAAAATACAAGAGATGTGTGGACATGCCTTATCGTCCTACCCCTTCTGTCCTGTTTTTTCTCTGTACCGTTCTCGATTGACGCTTTGGGACAGAGTTGCTGCCGTCATTTTGGAACACAGACATCCGAATCCGTGAAGTTGCTATATTTCCCGAATGTTCCCACAATGGGTTTCCTCCAAAGAACTGCTACTCACATGTTTCCATATAGTTTAATTAAACTTACTGTAATTTCATCATCATTACCACCATCATCAGCATCATCACCATCACCATCGTCAGCATCATCATCACCATCACCATCATCAGCATCATCACCATCACCATCATCATCATCATCATCACCAGGATCAGGTGTTGTCATCAGGTGTTGACATAAAGAAGATGTTTCCCTTTTCTTTTGACAGGTGGTGAGATGATGAAGAAGAAGAAGAAGAAGAAGAAGCTGTGTTTTGACGATGGGTCCTTCTGTTGCGTGGTGATGCCGTGTTGTGGTTCTGTTGGTACTCGGTGTTGGGCGTTTTCGGTGTTTTCGTGCCTTTGGCTCTGTTATGTAGCGATTTGATTTGTTCCCAAGGTAGCTGATTGTAGCTGTAAGCTATGGGTGTTCTTACTTCCGAAAGAATGGGTCCGTCTCGGCGAACTTTTTTTTGCTCCGAAGCTCCAAATTTGGTGCTGTAGGGGGCTGCTGTTGCAACGTGCTGTTGCAAGATGTTGCTCTGAGATGTTGGCGCAAGCCGGAGGGTCTCGGTGCAAGTGCTGTCGGAGGGTGTTGGCACAGTTGCAGGTGGTATTAGACTTTTCGATTGGGGCTCACGAGGTTGGGCCTGCAAATCCCAGCAAGGTGAGGACCCCCTTCAATTGCGAACTTGAACCAAAATCGGACACTTTTCTTGGTCCTGTCATGTCCTATCCGGTCGGACAATCGTCAGGATGATGCTTCGAACACCAAGTACTATCTGGGGTCTATGCATGTTTAATTCTTCGTGGTGTTTTGGTGCTTCGGTGCAGACTGTTCGGTGTTTTCTGACATGGTGTTTGGAGCGTTTGGCGATGTCGTGTTGTGATGTTGCTTTATCATTCGTTGGCGTTTTGGTGGTTTTGTGTTATTGGTGTTTTGTTTTGTGTTTTACGTTTTTGGTGTTTTTTTGCTTTGCCATTGGTGGTTTTGGTGTTTGATGATGTTGTATTGTGATGTTGTTGTGTTCTTCGTCGGTGCTTTGCTGGTTTGGCGTTTGGGTGTTCTGGTGTTTTTTGCAATGTTACGGGTTTTGATGTGTTGATTTGCGTTCTGCTGCTATCTTGTTCTCTGTTGGTGTTTTGGTGGTTTGATGTGTGTGCTTTCTTGGTGCTTTAAATGTTCCGTTGCTTTGTTGTCTGGTGTTGTTGTGTTGTGATGTTGCTTTGTCCTTTGTTGGTGTTTTGGCGTTTTTAGGGTGTTGCACGTGTTTGTGTTTTTTGTTTTTGGTGTTGTTTTGGTGCTTTCGATCGT
>BGPT01001809.1:29522-39522 GCA_003297045.1 Symbiodinium sp. clade C Y103 | reverse complement strand
GGGGATCTATGCATCACGGAAGGGTGCTATAATGATGCCAGCGCAAATGACGCACAGTGATCACGGCTTGCACTGACGCCACCGGTTCTAGACGTGATGGTTGGCTTGGTGCCTTCTGGTGGGCTTGGTGAAAGTAGTCTGGAGATATGAGTAGGAAGCTCGTTTGAATGCCAAACGTCCCAATGTCATTTCCCGAAGGAGTACATCGAAATCACCGAAGCTTGGATATCTCTCACTGTGGGGACAACATGAAAATTGGACTTCGTTCTACACAAGCTGCCTGCACTGCACCGCAACTTACAGTGCCTGACTGAACCTTCCAGGAATCTCGTCTCGGAGCTTCTTCAGTGCTTTGACGTACTTTTTCTCGTCTTTTTTCTCGTCTGTGGAAGAAAGCTTTGTGAGAAGAAGAGTCAGATCTGTATCCTCAGTGGCGGCACAGCTAAGCAAGCTATGCAAGATGTTCGCAAGCCTGTACTGTTGCCAAAATGTGTTTTTTGGACCAAAGTTATGCAATGCACTCTGGTCATCTCTGATCAACGAAAATCTGGCTCGAGCTCGTTGCAAAATAAGGATTGATTATTCCTACCCTATCTTGAGATCAATGCCACCCATGTCATGTCTGGGGAAGCATGGCTGTAGGGGTTGGAATCTGATTTCTTCTCATCTAAGAAGCGTCTCTCCAGTACAGTACATATATCCCTCACCAATCCATGCTTGGACAATGTGACATGACTTCCTTGCTTGGAGTGCAGATGGATCCCGTACCAAATGCCGCGAGAATCCGAAGACGCAAGATCACAGCGGCGCTCGGCAGCCTCAGCTGCGGTTCATGATCGAATCGTAGCAAGGTTCATCTTCCAGCAGCTTATCACAAACTCGTCGGCCGCATTGACACCTTGAGGTGATTCAGCTAGGGCACGGAACCACACCGCTCCAGCTCGGAACCCTCAAAGGTCTCCGGATGCTTTCCCCTGCAACGTTCGAGAGAACTCTCCAAGACTTCGAGACCCCGCGCTTTGTGGTCCCAAGCATCATTAGCGTCCCGGGTCCTCAGTTGACATGCCGGGACCAAAAGATACGGCCTGAAGCATCAACACGACCTTTGGATGCTGGAGGTGGTGATTGTGTCAGCAGCCGCAACGACGCTAACAATGACAATGATGAACACGGGGATACCACGGTGATGCATGTGCCTGCTGGAGATGGTCGGCGGTCAAAAGTTCAACTTAGAGAACGGGGATGGCAAGTCACGCCTAAAATGTTTATTGCCGATTCATGGTAGCGAGCCCCTGCGCGGTGATTTGCTCATAGGATGGGAAACCAAGAACAACAAAAGTCGGCCGGAGAAGCTAGGAGTTTGATCTTCTCTGCACCAAATCACGTGGCAGGAATTTAATAATCATTCGGTCAACGGCACCATCCTGGCTGTGAGCGAAGTGGCAATTGTCCTCCTAGCCGTGGAAATCCTTGCATTTTGGCGAGGGCTTCACTTTTCTTGCGTTGCTCTTGTGGATCCACATGGCTTTGGTCCTGGTGACGCAGTATATAAACAAATTCTGACCAAACACCATGAAACTGAAAGTGTTTGAACAAATGGCACGCGAAAGTTGTGAGACCCGGTGACTTGAATGCGCGGAATGCCAAAAACAGCCATGGTCACAATGTGGTGCTTGCTATTCCTTCCCATGCCTTACTGTCCAAGCTGGAAAGTAAACTCCCTCAACTCACACCAGCAAATGTGGCCTTTTGTTGGACAATGTTGCACACATCCTTGCGAAGGACGGGCTGGGCCTGGGATTCGAGGGGTGATGGGGCAAGTGCAGGCAACAAAACGCATCACACGAATCCACAGGCTGTTCAGGGGGGATCACCTCCCAAACACACCAATGCTCCGCAGTAGGCGTGTTTTTGCAACCAGCGGTCTTTATCCCAAAAAAACACTGCAACTGCTGTCGGAAGGAAGGTTCGAGTCAACTTTCCATGCTCATCTTGGACAAATCAAGTGACAAGCATCTGAAACAAACAATTTCGGTCAATATATATATATATATATATATATGTTTCAAGCATTTTGTGATGGTACAACCATGCATCACAGTACATCATGACACTATTGCATAATCATTGCACAATCATCGTACCATTCCAACCTGCAACATGAAATTATCATGATTCCACCATCATATAAACACTAGACCATAGTATAACCATGGACCACCACCGAGCTTTCCGTGGTTCATACTTTTTCAAGTCATGCTATCAAAGACCAAGGGACTGAACTGCCATGCTCGCACATTACTCGGCGTCCAGCTCTGTGGGAAGTGGTACAACGATGGTAAACATAATAGTTTACATAATGTGGATTGTACAATTGTAAACCTAAACCATTCTTAGCCATCCCAAGTATGTCCAATAGTATGTAATGGGCAACAAAGGTTGTAATTGGTGACAGTGAACAATCATCCAAGGCAGCATGCAATGCAACCAAAATGTTTTCTTTACCTGCATTCAGAGTACCTTGCGTGAGGGTTGAGGTTCAAACACGCAAACGCTTGCTTGGCTTCCTAAAGGAGCTTTAACTTTACAACAACACATGGTTGTCTTGTTGATTCAAAACCTATTACAGTACAACAAGCGTGGGATCTGCCATCAAAAACTTCAACCCGTATGCCACACGTATTTTTTTCGATATCTGATAATCACAATTTGTTTGTCTTCACATGTATGCACATATCATCATTGATGCAGTGCGTTCTTTTCTGTCTTAACCCCATATACCCGCAACAGTGAGGCATCTGTAAAGGGCAAAATGCATTCACCCTAATTTCTCCATCACCGATTTCGACTTCAGCTTTCGTCGCTGTCCAATGTTTCAATAAAACCCAGGTGCCAACTCCGCTTGGGTGTAGATTTCAAATTCGTTGTCAGACGCATCGGTCCTCAGCAAAAACCCAACAAGTGGCAACAGTGCCAAAGAAGCACAACCTCCGGAGACTTTTCATGGGGATCTCCTTTGTCGATTCTTTTCATGTTATTTGACCCAGCCATTCCTGTTGCTAGTTCACAAAAACAAGAAGAGAAAGGGAGCGACAGCTGAAGCGCGATCTTGAGGGGGGAGAGAGAGAGAGAGAGAGAGGCACCC
The DNA here is from genome assembly GCA_003297045.1 of Symbiodinium sp. clade C Y103. NCBI lineage: Eukaryota > Dinophyceae > Suessiales > Symbiodiniaceae > Cladocopium > Cladocopium sp. clade C. The sequence goes on along the minus strand of BGPT01001809.1, from coordinate 36,377 downwards.
AAAAAACAGAGAGCGAGAGCAGAGCGAAACATGGAACCTCGGCAGAGATCATCCCCAGTACAGACCATGGGTGCTTAGCATGTGGCTTGTCATCGCCCAAACAAGAACAGCACCCCATGTGTTTTGTTGCATGTCAGGAACATGAGCCGCACACTCCGTGCATTTCAACTTGTCACCCACAAACACTCTGAAAATGTTGGAAGCCTTGCGGCGGCAGACCTAGGAAATTGTTCTTGCGGCACCTTTCTCAGCAAGACCTATACTTTGCACGTCCTCTGACCATTACTCTGTCTGACCTTAAATATGTCATCACTATCAGCCTTCTGACAAATACTCCGATCTGTGATGTGTTCGCATTACCTGAACTCTCCCACTGGCTCTTATCTGACCCGCTAGCCATTATCTACGACTTTAGCCCCCCTGACCACTGACCCTTCTGGTGATTAAGGTTTGGGCATGTTTGGGCATGAGGGTTTTCGCTGCGCAGGTTTCATCTTACAATTCCCCGTGAGAGCGAAGGTGGTACTTTGTCAATGCCTTGGTCACGCTATCACTAAAACATCTCGCCGGGATGCGACTCCGCAGGCAGCTTCGAAAATCCTTGCCCGAACGAAAACCACAAAGCAAAGCTGCAACGATGACAAAAGGCCCAACTGGCCCAAACCCGTGCTCAATTACTGTCCTTCTCGCGTTTTCCAATCGGCATCGCTGCCGCTGTGGTCCTGATCCAGCGTCTCACGGCTCTTGAGTTTCGAATCCTTCATCTTGGTCAGTCACTCAATGTGATTCTGAGTCAGCTAGCGGCTTACTGTTTCGGTCTGGAGGTCCTGGGATGCTCCGTCTTGCGTGGTGCTTCCTCCTGTGGTGCTGGAACCTTCCCAACTTGCCCGGTGATCAACTGCTGACATGTCAACCTCGGCCGGCGTTCCTGGGCTGTTTCCCTTCTTCGGGTATGGCCAGCTATTCCTCCAGTCTGAGTGTCCAGAGCCTAGACTGCGGTAGTGAGCATGTTGCTGTGAAACAAGCCCCCAAACAGCCCCCAAGCAGCCCCCAAGCCACACATGATCACAGATACTGTGATGCAAAGGTCTCAAGAATCCGTGGGTGCCTTGTGTGAGCACATGCTAGACTCCTGATCTACGATCACACAACCAAGTGAAAAATTGTTATTACACTTGGCATCGTTCCAAGCAACAGATGCAAGACAAACATTCAGCACATCCAGGAGCCTAGAGAAAAGAATGCAAGCGGTGAAGCCCTGTGCAACCAGCGCCTGGGCTGAGACAACAGAAACTAGAACAGATCCCGCATGTGTGTGGCATTAAACCCATCTCACGTACACAGCAAAAAAAAATAGGAAAAAAAAGTCATTCGATCTTTTGTTCAACAAATGTCCTCAAAAGCCCAGAGTCCCTACATATGTAAAGCAGCAAGGTACGCATGCAACCTCATCTCAATGTCGTCAATGCCTGGAAGTGTTCCATGAAGGGTCACGACAACTTCGGGTTTCCCGTTTCTGTGAACCAGCGGTTTTGCTCGCAAAAGATCGGCCTAGAATCTCACCTTCAGAAGGACCTGACCACAGGTGCCAGGAACTGCGCCATACAGCTTCTCGCAAAAATTGCCAAGGCTGAAAGACTCGGGACTGCTGAACAAGCACCTTGCATCCTTTTCGACATGAGTGCCAAGCATGCTTTCTGCGGACTCTGCGGCATCCTCAACAATCCTTTCCTTCTGAACAGATCAGCCCATGTCCACCCATGAGGCTTGCCTTCAAGCAGCCCTGGGCCCTGGGTTTGACAGGAACAAGGGACTTGACAAGTAGATGTTGAGGAGACCCTGTACAACATAATTCGGACATTCAAACCGCCTGAGAGTGCAAGGAGCATACTGTAGGTAAGGGGCGTGCAAGTCAAAATGCCAACACAAGACCCCAAGTGCTATGCTACATCGATCTATATTGATCTACATGCCTGTTTGCACTCGCAGACTGAAAGAGCAAATGCTCACCTAGCAACAGTCCTACCAAGGGCACAAGTTGGCCCTTCTAGGGGAAACAAAACCTTCCTTCGGCGACCAGGTGCCATTTCCAAAGCTTGGGAAGTTGTGATCCAATTCAGTCTGCCCAAGGTCGGGAGGAACAAGCTCGGCAATCAAACCTTCAAAAATGGCACACTTCACCTGTGGAATCATCGACCGGTGTCTCTAGTCTCGGCCAGAGCACGGTCGAAAATCGGCAAAGGCTAACCCCAGGCAACCGGGAAAACGTCCATCTGGATGGAATCCGTGTCCAGCCTCAGGAGTCTGACTCCCGGACATCTTCCTGAGCAGTGGCACAAGTTTACTCAAAATGAACCATATTTACCTTTGCAGCACAATTCATGAAACTTCAGTGCGCCTTCTGAAACTTCAGCCATCATGGCGAAGAGAAGCTTGGGGAATCTGTCGATACCTAGGATCCAAAAAAAAAGCGACAAGGCAGTTGACCACAACGGCTCTGAGCTGCATGCCACGTGTGAGCGCGAACAGCTGGGACATCAAAACGAAGCTCTGGGTCAGTCTTCAGGAGGTTGGCGATGAGATCAGCAGCAGACTGCGGAAAACGATGCTGCCATCTTGAAAAGGGAATTGTGACTGTCAAACACTTGTCGTCACCAGACGATTCTCTATGCCTCACTGATGTACTTGGGTGTCTTGTAGTCGGCCATTAAGATCTTCCGGAATAAGGCCCTCTTCCGTGCCTCCTTGATCAGCTTGGTGGCAATTTTGATGTCTTCAAAATGATCGCACCTTCACCCAGCAACCGAGTCCTCAAAGGGAAAATTGCCACAAAGAAGCAAAAAGAGCGCGACGCCGCAGCTCCATAGATCACATTGTGGTGGCACCTCGAGGTCGCAAGGCCAAAGGCCATCACTCCAGATTCCGTTGTGAGAATCTGCAGCCAAGATGCATAGCCATCACCTGGCGAAGGCTGGAATGATAAGATCCCTCTTGACAAAAAACTTCACCTGCCTGCAATCATTTCCGGGGCAACGTAATTCAGGGTGCCACAGCGTTCTGTGAAGGTCTGCCCTCGCCTGCGACCAGCAGAGCTTGGAGAAATAATTGGTGGACGAGTCACACAAGTTATCTGCAATATCTGACATGCTGCTTGAGGATCGCCCTTGCGATTCACGCGAGCTGCACAGCATCATGTCAATGCATGAAACATATACATCTATCTATTGATCTGTGTGTGCATATCAAATAATAGGTCGGTGCACTTGGAGGTAGACCTCCTTCTACAAAATGACAGTTTATGGCTGGACATGTGTACCAAGTTTCTTGTAAAATCACTGGTGCGTCACTACTAGAGGGGATAAGCTATTCTCAAATGACAGGGGCCAGCTGAAATGATTTTCATAAAGCAACTCGCCTTACCCAATCCGATCAAGAATCTTGCCCTTGTCAAAATATGTTCATGCATGTCGGTGATATCATACTGATCTGTTAACATACGTGTGTTGGTGCGTGTCGGCATGGAAAAAAGAAAGAAAGAAAGAAAGAGAGAGGGAGAGATAGGAAAAAGCAAAAAAGAAAACGAGTTCGAGTACATATCAAGTAAGCTTCGTGCAAATATTAAACTCAGGCAAGAATCAACTGTTCGGACACCTGAAGCGTGTGCTACATCCAAAGTCTGCTATCTTGACGTTTCTGCGGCCATCGAGAAGAAGATTCTCCAGCCTAGGCAGGTTTGCTAGTTGCCAAGGAAGCAGAAGAAGATTGAAACATGACGCTGTTTGTGCTTCGGTGTCAACAAATCCGGTATCAATGTCCACAAGGTCTTGAGACCTGGCTGCGACTTCTTGTATATACACAATTACCTGTTCAGCATTGTTCAGCTGGATTCGGATAATTAGGTCTGCAGCATTCTTCTACCCTGCAGACTGTGGCGCAACAATGGTTAAGCCACTGGCTTGATATCCCTGTGGACCACATCCATGCTATGAACCTGCGCAAGCTTGACACCTTCCTGATCTGAGACCGGAAGTTGCTCACCGTCCAGTAGTGAAGCGCAAATACTATGGGCGATGCCACACCCCAGACACAATGAAAAATGAACAACTGCTGCACCAAAATAACAAGTTGACTTTACTATCTCCGGCCCAAAAGGAGCTACACGCCACTCCAACAAATGGCTTCTGCCTGCTCCACGCCAGCCATGAGCTGGTGGAAAAAGTGGCATGCCTGGCGGTCGCATTCTTCCCCTCACAAATTCGTTCGCAAAAACCAGCTCAGTCATGGAAAATGCCACTTCTATCCACTTCTCGCGATGGCGAACGAAATCAAACTTTGGGTTCCTTTACTGCCACGTTTGCGGCAAACACCTCAGTAACCACCTCAACATGAGAAGGAACATGCAGTCTGGAGTAAGGACATAAATAGGCACTCACTCCCACACCTGTTGAAACCCTGAAACCGGATGTGGAGGCTTGCAGACTTGAGTGGCCTCTGGCTCTTTGATATGTCCCTTGCCGGACAGGTAGTCGAACATGTCCCCACCACTGGCGAACCTAGGTGCAGCTCGGGCTTTCAGATCAGATTTGAACCCCCAGCTCCAAAGCCTATGGCAATGCAAAGATGATAAAGCTAAAACCGCCACCCATTTCTCAGGAGTTGTTGTACTCAGTGCCTGTCAACATGAAGCCCTGAAAAGAATGCCACTAAGCAAAACCTTCTGCTGGGAAGCTCCATGACGAGAAAGTCATAGTCTTGGAGCTGCACGAACTCTAGGCACCGAACCTGGATCAAACATATGCTGCCTGAAGCTGATGTTGCTACGATGAATCCGTGGAAAACTAAGCCACTAGCAATGTGCGGGATTTGGACCTGCTTCAGAATGGCCACCTTCAAGGAAATAACGATTAAGGGAATCAAGGGTGACTGATTTCTGCAATAGGCGATCAAATTGAAAGTGCAAAAATCAATTAAATTGCTCCCCCCCCTCTCTCTCTCTCTCTCTCTCTCTCTCCCTCGCTCTCTTTCTTCTCTTCTATCAGGCATGCAAACCTGGCCTCTGTTTCATTCTTTTCGCTCTTCATCATGACCTAAGCGACAAAATGCTGATACAGAGTTAATGACAGGCAAAGGCTCGACACCAGGACACAACTGGCCTTGACTGCTGCTTTTTCACCAGTGGCGGAGTGCGTGGCAAGCACGACCTCGAGCACTTGGCCACTTGAGTGTTCCCTGGTGAAGTGCCCAACTGTCTGTCAGGCAACTCCACGCTCAAAAGTTCCATGTTGTATTTCCGACATCAAAGGCAAATACACGTGATGAATAGCCAAGGCACCCTTCCATATCCACCCGTTGCCAGCGTCCCGCCTCCACCCGAAAGCAGCACTGGAAACTACTGTTGATGGACAAAATCCTACACCAGTTGATAGCTGGTTTATCCCATGATTTCGTCCATCAAACCTGTGAAGCGAATTTTGAACAAGATGTTCTCTAATCGCAACGAGGGGGCCTAAAACGTAATCTCGAACAGATTTCGGCAGTTCGCTGTCTGAGGGTGGTGGCATTTGTGCAGGAGCACGCTGCACACCGCAGGCAGGTCAGCACTCAAGGAATATTGAATTAAAGTGGCAGCACCACTTGATCCTGCAAACTTCGGAAACCACTGCTACAATGCTCTGACAGCTCAAACATGACCCACGGGAATCCAAAGCAGGCATGCCATCAGTACTGGTTTGACACCAGAGTGAAAGGCAACCTTTTTCGTACAAAGCAGGGAAGTACTACACAAACCTTCCAAATGCAATCGACAGCCCATGTAGCTTACCTGTACTGGCAGCCCTGGGTTTGAATCTGCATTACAAAACAACCGCTGAAAAGGCCCTGGATCTACTGTACTGTGATCTGGCCGCCTTCAGAAAGGAATCTTGCACAAACTCCTGGTGAAAAAACGTTAAAAGAACCTGCGGGAAGTCGGAAACGGTTTCTGTACAAGGGCCATGTCATGTCATGACAGCAAGCCCATCTCCCGCAGTGTCATGCCAACCTCTTCCCAAACCCTCTCCATCTCCCTGCCAGTGTCCACACTGCGAACGACTCCCAAAGGCCCATAGTGCTCGAGGATTGGTGCTGTCTGAGCGTGGTAATTTGCCAATCGCCGCTTCAGGGTGTCCGGTGTGTCATCTGGACGCCTCTGCAATGCCTCACCAGTGATGTCATCTAGCATTGTTGATGCTAGAGGCTCTCCATTTGCTCCAAGCTTCATGGACCTTGGAGGGTGGAATTTCACATGGTAAGGCCTTCCACTGCTAGGATGCACCCATCGACCGCAGATTCGCTCTTCCAAGATGATGGGATCAGCTCGAAGCTCCAGGACCAGCGACACAGCATTTTGATTCATTGTCAGCATTTCATCAAACATAGTCGCTTGGACCAGGGTTCGGGGAAAACCATCCAGAATGAAACCTGCATGGCAGTCTGAATCCTTCATCCTTTCTGCGAGAGTGCTGACAATGATATCATCTGCCACAAGCCCCCGGATTGCATGGTTTCATTCACCAATAAACCCACCCTGGTTTTAGCTGCGATGGCATCCCAAAGCATCTCACCAACACTCAGCCGAGGAATCGTCAGAGTTTCCACTATCCTTGGTGCATGGGTTCCTTTGCCTGCACCTGGAGCCCCCAAAAGCATCACAATTCGCTTCCTTTCGCAGACAGTGGATCTTGTTATCCTACTGTGGCGACAAGGAAGAATGCGTGGGTGGAAGGAGGGTGAGAGGCACACCATTCGCGACATCAAGGACGCCATTGGTTCGGAAATTCAGTGTGGGTGGTATTGCTAATTTGATGTCTGTGGAGC
>BGPT01001809.1:7022-27022 GCA_003297045.1 Symbiodinium sp. clade C Y103 | reverse complement strand
GTAGTAGTAGTGGTAGTAGTACTAGTAGTAGTAGTACTACTACTAAGAATAATAATAGTAATAGTAGTAGTAGCAGTAACAGTTGTTGTTGAAGTACTAGTAGTCGTCGTCGTCGTTGTAGTAATAGTTGTTGTAGTAATGATAGTAGTAGTAGTGGTAGTAGTAGTAACAGTAGTAATAATAGTAGTAGTCGTAGTAGTCGTAGTAGTAGTAGTAGTAGTCGTGGTGGTAGTAGTAGTAGTAGTAATAGTAGTAGTAGTAGTAGTAATAGTAGTAGTAGTAGTAGTAATAGTAATAGTAGTAGTAGTAGTAATAGTAGTAGTAGTAGTAGTAGTAATAGTAATACTAGTAATTGTCACAGGAACAGAAATAGAATCAGTAGTGGTGGTGGTAGTAGTAGTGGTAGTAGTAGAGGCAATAATAGTAGTAGTAGTAGTAGTAGTAGCAGTAAAAGTAATAGTAGTAATAGTAGTAGTAGTCGTCGTGGTGGTGGTGGTGGCGGTGGTGGTGGTAGTAATAGTGGTAGTGGTGGTAAAAAACAAATAATTAATAGTAGCAGTAGTGATAAGAATAAAAAATACTGGTGGTAATAGTCGTCGTCGTGATGGTCGCAGCAGTCGTCGTGATAGCCATAATAATCAAAGTTGGAATAGTAATGATTAAATCAATATCAATATTAACAATAATAAAAATAATAACGAGATAATCGTAGTAGTAGTTGTGGTAATGGTGGTAGCGGTAATGGTACATAGTAGTAGTAGTAGTAGTAGTGGTAGTAGCAGTAGTAGTAGTAGTAGTAGCAGTAGTAGTAGTAGTAGTATGAGTAGTAGTAGTAGTAGTAGTAGTAGTAGTAGTAGTACTAATAGTAGTAGTAGTAGTAGTAGTAGTAGTAGTAGAGTAGTAGCAGTACTAGTACTGCTACTAAGTAGTAGTGATAGTAGTAGTAGTAGGAGTAGTAGTAGTAGTAGTGGTAATAAAAGTAGTCGTAGTAGTATTAGTAGTAGTAGTAATAATAGTAAAGTAGTAGTAGTGTAGTAGTAGTGGTAGTAGTAGAGGCAATAATCATACTAGTATTAGTGGTAGAAATGATAGTACTAGTATACGTCTGATTATTAGTAGTAGTGGAAGTAGCGCTGGTATCATGCGTCAAACATACTTTAAGGTGGTTCCCTCGTGCAGGTGAATTTTAGGCAGACCTGGTTTCTGTTGGAGGTATTAACTTGTATCCTTTTGTCGGCACACTGGGTCCTTGGGACATCGCGTCCCGAAACGCACCCTTGCGGATGGCTTACACGGACGACTTTGTGTTTTTTTTGTTCTTGGGCATGCCTGTAACTTTGCGCCTATAAGCCTCTAAGACTGTTTATAAATTTTGACCTAAAAATTTTTCACGCTTGCCTGCGCCCTGATATTTGGGGCGCTTGCGGGCAAGCAGGTTCAAAATCAGATTCAATAGTGATAATGATCGCAGGGGCAGTAATAGGCGTGACACTGCACTCCATTCAGCCAGGCGATTGTTTTGCGGGTTGCGCGACGTCTGGGTCAATGCCCGGTGATCTTCCGCCAGGCATATTGACAGCCGCCGGTCAGATCNCCAGGCGATTGTTTTGCGGGTTGCGCGACGTCTGGGTCAATGCCCGGTGATCTTCCGCCAGGCATATTGACAGCCGCCGGTCAGATCCATCTCAGCCCCCCTCCCTATTGGCCAGAGCTGGCACATTCGTTCCTTGTCGTTTCTGTGCTTTGCACATTTCACGACACTACACTCCATTCAGCCAGGCGATTGTTTTGCGGGTTGCGCGACGTCTGGGTCAATGCCCGGTGATCTTCCGCCAGGCATATTGACAGCCGCCGGTCAGATCNCCAGGCGATTGTTTTGCGGGTTGCGCGACGTCTGGGTCAATGCCCGGTGATCTTCCGCCAGGCATATTGACAGCCGCCGGTCAGATCCATCTCAGCCCCACTTTAGAAGCTGACCGGCTCTACCATGGATCTTTCCATTTTGTCTCACCTCTCTTTCTCTTTCCTCCAGGCTTGTCCTGCTTGCCTTCCTTAGAGGATTTGATCATTTTGATCTCCTCATCAAGTTCCCCTGCTTTGTTGATGAGCTCCTGCAGGACAACGAACTCCAACTTCTCGAAGTCCAGATCTAATCTCTTTTCCTTCGAGAACCCTTCGAACCTGCCATTCGTGAGGCTGTCGGCAGGCACGTTTTGGCCTCTCGGCACCCAATGCAAATCTAGTTCCATGCCAATTTTCTTCAATTGGCACGATNCGAACCTGCCATTCGTGAGGCTGTCGGCAGGCACGTTTTGGCCTCTCGGCACCCAATGCAAATCTAGTTCCATGCCAATTTTCTTCAATTGGCACGATAGTTCCAGCAGTACTACCGACAAAGGAAATTTGCAAGAGAGATACTTCTTCAATACATATGAGATTGAAGAGTTGTCCGTTAAGGCGGTCAGCCTCATGCTGGCCCTGCCACATCTCTTCTTCGCCTCTTTGCCAAACATGATGATGGCAACCAGTACTGCTGTCAGCTCCAGCGCCGCGATGTTCCTGTAAGGTTCTCCCTTTAAGAACACCCACGGCGCGTTCTTTCTGGTCAGACGAACCGAGAACCACCTTGCCTTCTCTGTCTGACCACCATCGTAGGACTCCCAGCCTCCTACGACTACCTCTTCGCCTTCCGCCTTGGCATCAATGCGAAAGGCANATCGTAGGACTCCCAGCCTCCTACGACTACCTCTTCGCCTTCCGCCTTGGCATCAATGCGAAAGGCATCCACTGGATCCATTTCCACTTCTCTTACCACAGTCATCGGCTCCTCCATGATTTGCCTCTTGACAAACTGCAGCAGGATGGATACCGCATCCGGCATCTTTGCAAAAATGCCTCCCCTTAGAACTGAGGACCATGCAAAGATTGGACCAAGAAACGGCCTCACATGCTGTAAGGCCCCCGCAACAAACACCAACCTGCCCAGAGCCGATTTTAGGTCTCTGCCTACGAGCCCTCCTTCCTTTAGTCTTTTATCGATCCAGTCTGACACCCACTGCGCCTTCTTTTCCGAGACTCCCTTCTTGAAGTTACGGATATCCAACTCATACCCGATCCACCTCACGCAGTCTCCTCCATGAAGCTTTTCCCAGCTGAGCGGAAATTCATTCAGCTCCATGGCAAATAACCAAAACATCAGAGGGCGCCAACAGTGTTTGCCTACCCCTAGCAGCCATCCGTCGTCTGCGAATAACAGGTGCAGAAGCCCAAGGTCATGACCCTCCAAGCGGTGGGCCACACGGATCATAGTGGCTGCCAGCCTCTGCCAGTAGTATGCCGCCGACGCCACCCCGAAAGTCCCTCGGGTGTGCATGTACACGCCGTCGNACGGATCATAGTGGCTGCCAGCCTCTGCCAGTAGTATGCCGCCGACGCCACCCCGAAAGTCCCTCGGGTGTGCATGTACACGCCGTCGTTCTTGCGTTCCCCTGGCAGCCTGAATGCTTGCAGTCCCCAATCGGACTCCACTACCTGGGGGGCCATTTGATCGCAAAAAAGGTGGCCGAAGGTCATTTGGCCAAATGGCCGTGGAAAAGCCATTTGGCCGTGGAAAAACCATTTGGCCGTGANCCTGGGGGGCCATTTGATCGCAAAAAAGGTGGCCGAAGGTCATTTGGCCAAATGGCCGTGGAAAAGCCATTTGGCCGTGGAAAAACCATTTGGCCGTGAAAATTGTTTTGGCCGTGAAAAGACGTGAAAATTCACCCTTTCGGGCGTGAAAACTGTGAAAATGTGAGAACACGAAAACGCAGAACAACGGGAAAACCGTGAAAAGTGCAAAAGCGGCCAAAACCATGAAATTCGGGAAAATCTTCGCAATATGGATGCTAAAAGCGGTGAATTTGGGGGCCACGCGGCTCGTGGATTTGAGACATGTTGCAGGCGTGAGAATTTGAATTACATGGGTCTCTTGGATGTCTGCCCTGCCNAAAAGCGGTGAATTTGGGGGCCACGCGGCTCGTGGATTTGAGACATGTTGCAGGCGTGAGAATTTGAATTACATGGGTCTCTTGGATGTCTGCCCTGCCGATGGCCCACCTTTGCCACAAAGAAAGAAGGGTCGAGCGGACAAGCAAGTCGAGAGCACCAGCCGCGGGGAGGAGAGCAGGGCGAGAAGCCAAAAACAATGCAAACCGTGTCTGCGGTGCAGCCACCCCCGCTGCAGGATAAGTGGCGTTCTCGTGGGAAACTTTCGCCTTCAATAGTTAGATGTAGGGCCATGTAGATNGCAGCCACCCCCGCTGCAGGATAAGTGGCGTTCTCGTGGGAAACTTTCGCCTTCAATAGTTAGATGTAGGGCCATGTAGATGAATGAAAAGATATTTATTTAAATTTATAACTTATTGAATATATTTATTTGGCAGTATTTTTTTGGGTTTTTTCAAATATACAGAATATTCGTGTATGCGTCTATGTGTGTCTCCATCAACCGCTATATTCGCGATTGTACGCGCGCACGCGCTGGGCTTTGGCGTTTNTTTTCAAATATACAGAATATTCGTGTATGCGTCTATGTGTGTCTCCATCAACCGCTATATTCGCGATTGTACGCGCGCACGCGCTGGGCTTTGGCGTTTGTTTTCGATTTCTTTGGAGGGTAGGCGCTTGACTATTGGTAAAATACACATCTAGCTAGCGAATACTTGGCCTGCGCATAAAAATAAAGCCCCGAAACCAAACAGGCGGACTACAGTTTCAGATTGCTTGTGGGGCGGACGAGCTTCGCCAGTTGTTCTCAAAATCTAAAGGGCGCAAACTTCAGGCATTTTTGTGTCATTAGGTGATTGGGTTCCTTGGTGCTGTTGTTCGGGATGAGGTTTGTATAAGTTTCTCAAAGCTACATGAAACTTGCGGGAAAATTTTTCGGCAATGGGTTTATTTTCTGCCATCAGTTTAGGCCAAAGAAAGCTTTTTCTTCGGGAGCTACCTTTCCGGTAGCTGTCCATGGCGAAACAATTTGGAATTCGGGATCCCTGCCATGAAATCTGGTTTGCGAGAGAGTGCGCCAATTATGTCTTTGTCCCTGTAAACGGTCACAAATTTCATAATTGTTTTCAATTGGGTGGTATGTTGGCTTATAGCTCTAAACTGGCACTTGCCACTTGCTGGGGTGTGAGTCGTGAATCTTTGGGGCAATGCCACAATCGTTGTTGCTACTGCTTGCTGCGTGAGTGTGCCTCATTAAAAACATGTCGGGAAGCATTTCGCGCTTACGTTTTTTGACGCTTGTTTGGTGGATATTTCCGCCGCCCATGAAAACAGATATGAGTTTTCAGAACGGTGGATGGTCCACTAACATGCATGAAAAACTATAGCGTGAAAAAGTGTGCATTTGGACGTGGAAAAACCGCGATTGGCCGTGGAAATGCCGTGAAAAACGTGAAAAAAAAACTTGTGATTTCATGTGGAGCCTTTGCTGACTTAAGACATTTTGCTCGTAAAGCGGCCGGGTTGTAACGTGGCGAAAACCCAGAAAGACTAGCTCGAGCTCGAGTTACTACTTGCCACCCTCACCTTGAAACGGAAGCGAGAAGAAGGATCCTTGCCCGAGCCATTCAGCTACGCCTCGAGTACCTTCGAAACCTTGCGGGTGAGCCCCCGCATCCCACACCTCGGCAGCGTTGTAGGATGCCCGGAGTGTACCTGCTGAAGTTGCCCCAGAGGGCTTAGAAGGAAGAACGGCCAAGAAAAAGCACATTCGAAAAAACATCGAGGAAGCTACAAAGCTTAGTGAAGCTCCAGCGGCACCACCAGGGCGAACCGCTTGAAGCAAAGTTTCTTTCGGTTGAGACAAAGCCAGAACCAGCGCCCAAGCCAGATACAGCAAGCGCGGCCCCACCCCCAAACCTCAAAGCAAAAGCAGCGAACAATAGAAGGAAGGCTGCAGATGAGCCTGGCCTAGATCCCACTGGCTTACCCACAGCCCAGACTTGCCGGGCACTTGGAACATTAATTTCAGAAAGCTCATGCTGGGTTTTACAGATCAGTGTGAAGCGAGGCACGTCTCCCATCCTTTTTTGGCCCCCAAGAACGCTCCAAGGAAAAGACGCGCAAGGATCAGAAGGGAAAGGAACGGCAGAGAAGGAAACAACTGAGCGCACGGCAGGAACGGAGAGAACTGAGGAGACAAGCAAACCAAGGAGAAGGAGACGGCGAGTAAGAAGACTGCAAAAAGTGGAAAGGGGGAGGCGTGCAAGGAGAAGACGGAAGACGGAAGGACCTGCCCCCTCTCCCACCGCCTTCTGCGCCTCTGGCCCCGGAGGGCCCCTGCAAACACGCTCGCCTGATCGCAAGGCGAGCGCTTAATTTTTTGATGTTTTTCGTGATTTTTCGTGCTTTTCCGCACGGACTTTGGTGGCCGAGCTGGAAGTAATGCCCGCCCCCCACCTTGTGGTGTTATTCGTGCCCTTTTCGTGTTTTTCGTGTCGTTTTCGTGGNTTCCGCACGGACTTTGGTGGCCGAGCTGGAAGTAATGCCCGCCCCCCACCTTGTGGTGTTATTCGTGCCCTTTTCGTGTTTTTCGTGTCGTTTTCGTGGTTTTCGCGTCGTTTTCGCGTTTTTCGTGCCCTTTTCGCGCTTCAAACGCGAAAACGCCACGAAAAACACGAATTAAGACACGAAAACCCACGAAAATCACGAAAATGAAAAAAATAAAAAAATATGAAAATATCGCGCGAAAACAAATATAACAGATACGCCCACAATGCATGAAAACCGGAAAAATCGCACCATGGGAGCGTGAAAACCCTCAGCGGCGTGAAAATCACCATGTGGGAACGTGAAAAGCGTGAAAAACGTGAAAACCGTNTGGCAAATGGCCGTGGAAATTTCATATGGCCCATTCGCTCGCAAAATGTGTACGAGAGCGGTATGCACGCAAAAAAAGTGTACGAATGGTTCCCCAGGTCATGGGAGGGCGGCAACCTGGTGGGGCAGGAGCAGCAGCGTGGCGATGCACAGCAGCGAACATCATCTGCATCATCGCCTGCTGCTGTGCCTCCCGCTGCTCGTCCTCTTCGAGCACTTCCATAAGGCTTTTGGCCATGTATTGNTTCCGCACGGACTTTGGTGGCCGAGCTGGAAGTAATGCCCGCCCCCCACCTTGTGGTGTTATTCGTGCCCTTTTCGTGTTTTTCGTGTCGTTTTCGTGGGTTTCGCGTCGTTTTTTCGTTTTTCGTGCCCCTTTTGCGCTTCAAACGCGAAAACGCCACGAAAAACACGAATTAAGACACGAAAACCCACGAAAATCACGAAAATGAAAACATTAAAAAAATATGAAAATATTGCGCGAAAACAAATATAACAGATACGCCCACAATGCGTGAAAACCGGAAAAATCGCACCATGGGAGCGTGAAAACCCTCAGCGGCGTGAAAATCACCATGTGGGAACGTGAAAAGCGTGAAAAACGTGAAAACCGTNTGAAAACCGGAAAAATCGCACCATGGGAGCGTGAAAACCCTCAGCGGCGTGAAAATCACCATGTGGGAACGTGAAAAGCGTGAAAAACGTGAAAACCGTGAAAATGTGCATTCTGAGAGCGTGAAAACCCATTTGGCCGTGGAAATGGCAAATGGCCGTGGAAATTTCATATGGCCCATTCGCTCGCAAAATGTGTACGAGAGCGGTATGCACGCAAAAAAAGTGTACGAATGGTTCCCCAGGTNTGGCAAATGGCCGTGGAAATTTCATATGGCCCATTCGCTCGCAAAATGTGTACGAGAGCGGTATGCACGCAAAAAAAGTGTACGAATGGTTCCCCAGGTACTGGCACCAGCTTATGAGCCCTTTTGACGTCATAGACCACTGAGCATCTTTCTTCGGTGCCCAGCTCTTGCGCCATCTTCCTCCCTTCCACCATGACCGCCGTAGCGTCGTCAATCAGAGGGAAGCGCAACCGATCTCGTACCCGGATTCGTCTATTGACGTCCACCGAATACGTGCCATCGTGGATGAGCCTCACTCGATCGGAGTTGAGCTCCTTGGGCACCGCTCCNGACGTCCACCGAATACGTGCCATCGTGGATGAGCCTCACTCGATCGGAGTTGAGCTCCTTGGGCACCGCTCCCAGCGCCGCCACTGCCAGCCTATCTCCATACTTGGCTTTGGCCTCATCTTCGCTGAAGAGCTTGATGGTGCCGTTCTTCACTTCCTCATCCACCTGGCGACAGATGTCGTCCTTGCCTGCTTCTGCTGACTCATAGTTGTCGGCCCAAATTTCTCTCATCTCTTCTTCCACCATTTCTCTCGGCCACTTGAGCTTCTCCTCGAACACCTTTGGTGTCCTCGGCATGGTCTCGTCCGCACCCAGCGGCACCCCAGTTGAAGCCATGGTGTCCAGGAACTCGTAGTCCTCGTCTCCCAAGACCGCTGCCATCGCCATCAGCCTGCGAAAGTTAACCTCCGACTCTCTGTCACCTTTCCTCCGCCTGGGCTGCTGCCCTAGCTTCTCCAGCTCCTTGTCGACCTCTGCTCTTGCTTCGTCCAAACATCCCGCAAAGGGCGACCCTTCCAGGTTTCCTGCTATGAGCTCTTTGAACACCGCCTCCGCCTTGCCGTTCTGAGCCAAGATCCACTTCAAGAACTCCTTGCGGCAGGCCGCCACTATTGAAATCCCTTTCTTCTCCCTCACCGGTCTTCTTTCTTTGATTGGCCACCTCCCCCGGCGAGCACAAACCTCCTCCATCGTGAATTGCTCTATGTTTACCCTTGTAGTAAGCCAGCATCGGCCTGCTCTTACATTCCCTCCAAGGCTCGCCCTCTTCCTCGGAGCTCACGTTGCCGACAGGGAAGGAACCCCCCTCACCTTCCCCAACCGGCTTTCCTGAAGAGGTTGCTACATCCCCTCCACAGTTCTGCATGACCTCGATGGCCCCTGAGGAGGATGCATGGCCACCTCCCCAGTTCTGAGCGCTCTCTGCTGCTTCTGGAGAGGTTTTCAGCTCACCTCCCCAGCTGGCAGCGGTCTTCCCTGAGGAGGTATTTGCATCACCTCGCCAGTTTCTTGCCTTCCTTTGGCCCACTTCAGGAGAAGGCAATTGTGAAACTGCATCCATGATGGTGCGGATGTTCCGGTTGTCTGGAAACCCTCCTCCCCGTGCTTCCTCGCAAGTGTCTGAGAAGGCCGGCACTTGCATGGTAAGGCAGGCCCTTTGTACACCCAGTCCTGGCCGAATTGAGGCCACCCCTGAGTGCCCCATGCTTTCAGGGCCTCCATATTTGAAAGAATGCGGGTCGGTTTCCGATACCCGGCCTGAAAACAGCATTGGTGAAACACAAGTGTGAAAAGTTTGAGACCTGTTATCAGCAGCAGGTCCCGTACCATGTCAAACTGCCATATGGCTGCAGGGTCCATGGCAGCTCCGTCCTCTTCCCGGTAAACCCGCCCTAAATCTTCAGGGTGTTCTGAGAAGAGAAACACAAAAGGCAAAATGCCTTCTGTCATGCAAAAGTCAGCGGCCTTGTACACGTCCACCATGAAGACGACCAAATTGTTTCCAAGCTCGGCCTCGTGCGCATGGAGATTGGACAACCACGGAAAACCCCAGGGATAAGAACGGGAACGAATGGGGGGAGGACCACGCAAATTTGCCATGCGAACCCTGGTGAAAGTGGAGCAAGGCGGCGTCACTAGAATCACATCAAACAACCCTCTTTTTATCTTGTCCAGCCAGTGTTCACGCACTTCTGGTAGTGAAAGGTCGTGCTCCTTGCCGTGCACGATGTCGACCTCCGTCACCTCGAATTTGAAACTTCCGTCGCCCATCTCTGTCAGGTAGTTCTTCATGGACGACTTCCGGCTTTTCCCTGAGAAGAAGTAGAGTACGGCCACCACTCTAGGCCCCTCCTGCTTCTCCCTGGCCGGGGCTGAGGCTCGCCCCAGCCACGGGCACCGTCACTTCCCTGACATGTCGGCACCGCCCTCTCCGACGGTGTCTTGCACATGTGCAAGGGGTGTTTACCCAGGCAGCGCATGCACACGTGAACTCGGCCACAGTTGAAGCGGCATCTTTCTTTCATACTGTTCCATTTGAAACAGATTTCACATCCGTCTGGCGTCTTCTTGTGTAACCCATCCTTGCCGCCAGACTTACCCTTTCCCTTTCCACGTCCTCCACGGCCACCACGTTCCCCGGCCGCGGAGTATGGTCTTGCTGGTGAGCGGGACCTCCTCTCCTTGGGCCGCATGGCCGTGACTGCGTTGATGGACATGGGGGTGAGCAGGTAGCGCTCCTTGATGCTCACATCCTTCCGGGCTTCTTCCCAAGCCTTCTTCATAGCGGTCCCGGCATTCATTTTCTTGACCATCTCCTTGCGCACCTGATGCTCATAGGACAGGACCAACTTGAGCGTGGGCGTCGATACCACTGTCCCATTTTCATCTTCACTGCGCAGGTTCATCACTTGATCACCCAGCAGGTAGTCAGCGAACTGGGTGAAGTCCTGCGGATCCAGGTCGGCGAACACGTTCTTCTGCGGGTACTTCATCCCAGTCATGATGTAGGCATGGGACAGCACCCGCAGGCGTTGCCGCAGTTCTTCACTGGACTGCGGTTCTTTTGTCTCGCCATAACCTTTTCGTACCTTGACTGTGCCGGACTTATCAATCACGGCTCCAATGGGGTCCACTTCCGCGTCCTCTCGGGAGAGGAACTGTACCAACATCATCACTTTGAATTCCCCATTTTCGACCTGGTCGCACAAGAGCTCCAAGGTTGATGGTGCCGGCGTGGCCTTGTCCTCCAGGGTGAAGTGCGCACTTTCGAACTTCTTCCTTAGGTCCTGCACTTCCACTTTCTGGAGCGCCATGGGAAGGTTGGAGGACGACGCCTCTGCTCGGTGTCTCACTTCCATCCGTACACGGGCTCCTTCCCACGCGTCCACAAGCGACGCTATCTCCATCGCCTGTGTAGCCGGATCCATCTGAAGGGTCTGCTGCAGGAATGCCCTCAGTTGTGCACGATTGTCCGCAACTGATGCGTACCGGCTGAGTGAGNCCATCTGAAGGGTCTGCTGCAGGAATGCCCTCAGTTGTGCACGATTGTCCGCAACTGATGCGTACCGGCTGAGTGAGCGGCACCCAGCCCTGCTCAACAGCGCTTGAGGATGCGCTGCAGCAACCCGTGGAAATCCGGGTCCAACTTTGCCACAAGCTCTGCTCTCCCCTCCTCCGTATCAGGGTCCGGCGGAGGAGGTGCCGCCATGGTCTTTGCACTGACCTCGTCTGTCACTCGAGCCTACACAGCAGCTATCAAACTTGCTTCACAAATTTTCAAATCAATCCACAACGACACGACAGAAGACATCCAACTGAACCCAGACAGGAGAACCCTCAGAGTTAAACACGCCCTAAGTCCCGTTCCCCCCTTGCTAGCTAGGCTCCCGCAACTTTTCCACTTCATCTCGTCTCATTCGGCGAGATCATGAGACCCGTCGCTAGATTCAGANCCTAAGTCCCGTTCCCCCCTTGCTAGCTAGGCTCCCGCAACTTTTCCACTTCATCTCGTCTCATTCGGCGAGATCATGAGACCCGTCGCTAGATTCAGACGACGAGCTCACTGTCTCAGACCCCGACGATTCCTCTTCATCGCCAGGTGCGTGCCTTCTCCCNTTCGGCGAGATCATGAGACCCGTCGCTAGATTCAGACGACGAGCTCACTGTCTCAGACCCCGACGATTCCTCTTCATCGCCAGGTGCGTGCCTTCTCCCCCCATTTCTGGGAAAGCACGTCTTGCAAGACCTGTGATACTGCTTCGGCTCCGGCAGCTCATCTCCGTAGCACACAAAGTCTCTGTAGTGCACTCCAGGCTGACGAAAGCAGTCTCCCACGCGGTGCAGCGTTCTGGTTTTGGTATTTCCCACCACGCTCACCACGTAGTGACCCATCCTTGTCTGGCCTGGCGCAGGCTCATCCGCAGCCCTTCCAGGCTCGGCCTCGCCCTCGCGCTCTCACTGATGAACTCCGGTGAGAACCTCTTCCACCTGTGGGTCTCCATCGCCCCCCACAGGTATCTCATCCCCTCCCAGCCACTGCCTCCTGACTGGGGGCCTCCCCACAGCTCTGAACGTGGTGAGCTTGCTCGCTTGGACCTCCTGCACCCTGCGGTGCAATCCCAGCTGGTTCAGCTCATGCGCTCACAGCTTCCACCACTGCCAGCTCGTCTAGTGGATCCGTCCGATTGGAGTTCTCCTTGAGGAACCTCGCGATGAACTCTTGCGCAGCTATCACTTGCATCCTTGTGGATCTATCATCAGCCTGATCCACCGACGGCGTCCATCGCCCTAGCCTTTTGCATACAGGCTCCGGCAGACCGGCCGCACCGGCCCACGTCCTGAGCGTCACCCGTTCTGAGTGCTCGCTCCAAATGGATCCCCCGCCTGGCTCCAACAGATGCTCATCTGATCCGGGCACTTTCAACACATTGAAAAGCGCCTGGGACATTGCCGAGGCCGCAGAATAAGACGCCATCCTGTTCTGGGCGTTCTGCAATCCTTTTCTCGGCAGCTGGAGCAGATAATCTCTCTGACGGCTCATGTTGTCAGCCGCCAGACTCTTCATCTGCTTCCACCCCTCGGACAACCAGTCCTTCTCGCAGAGCCAAGCGTCGAACCCAACGAAGACTTTGACCAGGGAAACCTTCTTCCCTGGCCCTGTCGTCTTCGTTCTTTTGAGGGTGCATGACAGCCCATGCTCATCCAGCTTTATGGAGGAGAAGTCCACACCCATAGTGTCGTGGAACCTCATCGCCCCCCAAATCTTGATCAGCCGATACCACGCGTAGCTACGCACGAATCTGGCCATCTCTGGACTCATCACTGCGATCTCCATGGCTGCCACCACTACCATGGGGATCAGCTTAGCCTGCTTCCGCTCTTTGATCTCTGCCCTCTCCAACATCAGGGCCACCTCCTCCATGGAGTTCTTGACTGCCGGTTGCCTGTTGAGTTGTTGATTCAACGGCACTTCTGCTGCATGTTCCATGAATATCAGTGTCTTATAAATGCTGAGCGGCACTGATTTTCCACAGGGCTCTGATGCCCTCGACTCCAGGTATAGAGCTACCTGGTCCGCCGTTTCCGGCCATTGCAACTGGAAGGAGGCAGCCAACCAGTCAATGAACCTCGTCCAGGTCTTCACGTGCTTCCTCACTGTACCCGCACGTCTCCCTTTACCGACCCTTCTGGCCACCATTTCAACTTGACCAGAACTGCCACCAAGCCCCACGGTGATCACGTGCCTTAGCTCTCCTAGCCACTTTTCTCTCTCCTGGTCCTCGGCTCGTGCTCGGAGCTGCAAGTTGTCACCGGCTTCTGCTAATTTTCGACTCAGCCTGGTAGGCCATTGGTCTCTGGGTGCACTACCCTTCTTTGGGACCTTGGCGATCACCACCTCGACCTTCATCTTGCGGATTTCGTCCAGCTTCCGCTTTGTCCTCTCCATGCGTGACACCATGGAGAGCTCTGCATCCGTCACCCCGCCGTGTGCAGCCCAAATACATTCCGCGGCGGCACCAGCGCGTCGAAGTCGTTGCGATTGACCTTTAGGTCAGGGTTTATCACCTCCAGCCCCAGGATGATTGCATCCACAACATCGGCAGTGACACCATTGATAGCACCTAGCTTCGTCACTGTCCAACCGGCCTCATGTAAGGCGACAGCTAGAGCCATGTCTACCCTGACAAGGTCAGCAACAACTCTCAAGTCCATGGCTCTGTCCCCTACCTGAAAACTGAAGTCTTGGGCCAGAGCTGGCACATTCGTTCCTTGTCGTTTCTGTGCTTTGCACATTTCACAGTAATAATGACAACAGCCGTAGCAATAGTAATGGTAGTAATGGTGGTAGTGATGGTAATAGTAGTAGTAGCAGCGTCCCGTAATAGAAATAATTTTGGTAGCGAGTGTCCTGGGGGTGGTGGCAGTTGAAGTGGTAGTAGTGGTGGTGGCGGTAATGGTAGTAGTGATAGTAGCAGTGGTAGAAATAGAAGTAGCGGTTGTTGTAGTAGTAGGAGTGGTATTAGTGGTAGTAGTAGTAGTACTGGTAGTGATGATCGTAGTAGAAGAAGCAATAGTAAAAATAACATTAGTAAAAATAATCATAATAGTAAAAGTAGAAATAGTAGTAGTAGTAGTAGTAGTAGCAGTAGTAGTAGTAGTAAAAATAGTAGTAGTAGTAGTAGTAGTAGTAGCAGTAGTAGTAGTAGTAGTAGTACTACTAGTAGTAGTAATAGTAGTAGTAGTAGTAGTAGTATAGTAGTGGTAGTAGTGGTAGACTAGTAGTAGCAGTAGTAGTAGAAGTGGTAATATTAATAATCGTAGTGGCGGTGGTAATGAAAAATGAAAACAATGGTAGTAGTAGGAAGGGTAGTAGTAGTAATAACAGTGGTAATGGTCGTAGTGGTAGTAGTGGTAATGATGGTGGTGGAGGTGGTACTAGCGTTACTAGTGGTGGTAATAGTAGTGGTGGTAGTTGTAGTTGCAGTCGTAGTGGTGGCAATACTGGTTCCAGTCATAAGAGTAAGAGCAGTAATACTAGGAGTAGTGGTTGTAGTAGTAGTAGTAGTAGTAGTAGAAGTAGTAGTAGTAGCAAGAGACAAAAGAATAAACATTGTCTCGGTGGCACAAAAGACGATAATATGCATGGTATTGGTAACAGTAGTAGTCACAGCGGTACTAATCAAAATAAAGATGGTAGCAGCACCAGTTGCAAAAATTTCAATAATGATGGCAATAAATAAACAAGGCAATAGTAATAGCAACAACGGCGATGGTGGTGATGGTCGTGGTGGCAATTGCAATGCTAACATTAGTAACAACAACTCATAGCAGTAGAAGTCGTAGTACTGGAAAATGATGACAATGATCATCATAATAGCAAATCTAGTGGCAATAAAAATGGAAGCAAGAATCATAGTAGCAGTGCGTTGTTGTTGTTGATGATGTTGTTGTAGTTGTAGTAGTTGTTGTTGTTGTTGTCGTTGTTGTTGTTGTTGTTGTTGTCGTTGTTGTTGTTGTTGTTATTGCTCTTGTTGTTGTTGTTGTTGCTCTTGCTGTTGTTGCCCTTATTGTTGTTGATGTTGTTGTTCTTTTCTTATTTCATTCTTTTTATTCTTGGTCTTCTTTTTTTCTTCTTCTTTTTTATCTTCTTCTTTTTCTCCTTCTTCTCCTTTTTCTTCTTCTCCTTCTTCTTCTTCTTCTTCGTCTTCTTCCTCTTCTTCTTCTTGTTCTTCTTCTTTTTCTTCTTCTTCTTTTTTCTTCTTCTTCTTCTTTTTCTTCTTCTTGTTGCTACTGTTGCTGTTGTGTGGTCCTTGTCCTTGTCCTTGTTCTTGTCCTTGTCCTTGTGGTTGTGGTTGTTGTTGTACTTGTTGTTGTGGTTGCTGTTGCTGTTGCTGTTTTTGTTGTTGTTGTCGTTGGTATATGAACTACCGTGAGTGCAACAAACGCCTTTGGACATAAATCCGCTGACGGTCCTGAAAGCCGCGATCCTTCCATGATGGGCGCTCGGCGCAAGAGCCCATCGACACACTGAACTCTGCCGAATATTATCCACCCACAGAAGATTTTCTCTGCTTAGACGTGTTTGAGATTCATGGACAGATTTAAAAAAAAAAACAAGTCTCTACCATTTGAAGACGCACCAGGAATCCGTGCTGCTGTGGCAGGTCCACGTGCATGTGAGGCTCTTGTCCCTTGGCGATCCGTTTGTCAACCAGAGATTGCTTACGCGTGGCTTCTAAGAACTGCTACTTCTACTTAGTGAAGTTACTCAGCAATGCCACATAGCTAAGCTACTTAGCAATGCTCCTGGGCAACTTGGCAAAGCTACTTGGCAAAGCTACTTCGCAAGGCGTCTTAGAAATGCCTGTCAACAAGACTACATGTCATGTGGAAGCAAAGACAATTTTGTGCTCTTTGCACAGCGTTGCCTGTGTTGACAGTAATGACAGCAACAGAGAGATGGTATGAGATTTGCTGACTTCTACGACAGAAGCGCTTGAGACATTCGGTGACTATATTCTGCATTTTTCTTCTTCTTCTTCTTCTTCTTCTTCTTCGTCTTCTTCCTCTTCTTCTTCTTCTTGTTCTTCTTCTTCTTCTTCTTCTTGTTGCTAATGTTGCTGTTGTGTTGTCCTTGTCCTTGTCCTTGTCCTTGTTCTTGTCCTTGTGGTTGTGGTTGTTCTTGTAATTGTTGTTGTGGTTGCTGTTGCTGTTGCTGTTTTTGTTGTTGTTGTTGTTGTTGTTGTCGTTGTCCTATTATGCATGCATGCATGCGCCATCTGCTTCAACTCAACTTGGTATTGCCTTGCCTGCATTGGTTTCCTTAAGTTTCCTAATGAAGGTCCAAGCTTCGAATTTACGAGCAGGATCCTATTATATAACAAAGCTGAACAGCCAAGACAGTTGCTGCCAGATACAGTTCATCAAGAAAAATAAACTTCGCGCCTATCACATTGCGGTGAAGATAGAACACAACAAACTGTGTCATGTGGCGTCAATCTGGCCTGAAGATAGCACGCAACAAATCAGAGACAGGATTGGTGTGGTTTCAACTCGAGAGAGTCGGTGAACGAAAAGTGGGAAGGGTGAAATGCAGGTGTATCATGAAGAAAAACATCACACGGCAGCCGGCAGCTGGATGAATCATGATGTATTGTCATGATCGGTGATGAATGCATACTTGTACACGATCTCCAAAGAGCAATGTGTAGAGTACGTCAGAGCACTGTGATTGAGAATCTCATTTTGGCAGTTGCCCTTTACGCTGCAAGGTTCGGCCAACGTTGAACCATGTTGAACCCAACAGCACCAGCTACAAAACCCCATGGTTGTCACGTGGAGCAGGTGGATTATTCGATTCAGCCAGCGAGGCTTTAGATTTCTGTGTCAGCGGATGAGGACATGATGTCTTCAGTCAAATCGCAGCGGGTACAAAATTATTTTTCATTATTCTAGCTGAATTTTACAGCTAGAGATGTTTCCGACATGCACTTATATTTATATAACCTGCACGAACTTAACTTACAACAAGTTTCAAGTTGCTGGCTTCGTGGCAGCAGCGGTCAGCAATGAATATAGGTACATATGCTAACTCCGATTTTATCGTGGCAGTACCGATACTTCAACTGTTATTGGCATTCACTTTCGAACAAATAGAAGCAGTTTGGGTGAAGGAACAAGCATAACAAGTTTAGGGCAGTTTTGCCGATACAAGTAACAAGCCTAGAAACAAAGACCCCCAGATATAAAAAGTCATATCCCATATGCTGCTCCGAGGACCGTCACATACATACAAAAAAAACCTCAGGCACGCCAGGTCCATACACGGCCCAAAAAAAGACTGACATCCACCAGAGATGCGCAGCCCAGGAAGGCCACACCCCCATCGATTATTATTGCTACACAACGCTCAAACAAGCAACGTTGTCACACAGGCCGCCCCTCAGGAAAACAAGCTATCGCGACATCAACTCAGGTAGCTCGCGCTACCTTTTGTTATCCGGTTTGCTCAAACAAAGGCCCATCACACGGAATGAAGTTCCGCACTTGAAAAGAAACATAGAATATAGAATTGAGTCAGGGAGCCAATGGCTCAAAATTTCACGGGAGGTAAAATCAAATATACGTTCCTGCCTATAAAGCTCAAACAGGTCTATCACTCTGTGAAGGCATGTGCGAGACATGGTTTCAATATTTTGCATCAAGCTATTGGTGACTTTCTTCCCCGTTCACCACAAAACGCTGCCGGGTGCTCTGAAGTTCTGCACCTACATCCAGGCACCGGCAACTGTGAATTACGCCTCGCTTTACTCACAGCAGTCTCCAACCGAAGCATCAGCTTCACCCTTCACGTTTCCAGATCTCTGCAAGTGGCTCTTCTTTGCAAGCCGAAGCCTCGGACATG
This sequence comes from Symbiodinium sp. clade C Y103, assembly GCA_003297045.1. Classification (NCBI taxonomy): domain Eukaryota; class Dinophyceae; order Suessiales; family Symbiodiniaceae; genus Cladocopium; species Cladocopium sp. clade C. The sequence goes on along the minus strand of BGPT01001809.1, from coordinate 9,061 downwards.
AATTTGTCTGCTTTTGGGCCTGGGATCAAACTGACAGCGTGAAAACAGCAGGATTCAAACGTCATGCTGGCACCCCATCTCCAGCCCCCTACTCAGGTTCAAAGTTTCGGTCAGCACGGAGCACCTAGCGAAGCCGAAGTGCTTGTGCTAGTCACAACTTGCCACAAGCTGAGAAATTAAGGCTGGAACCATAAAGTCCTGCCAGGGTGCCATGGGAATTCAACTACAAATCATAATCACAAACGCCTCTGGAACACCTGATAGCAATTGGCATCATGCATTCTATCCAAATACATGGAAACCTGGAACGGTCCTGTGCAACCGTCACTGGAATCTTCTTCCCAAGTACCAGCCTAGCCTGCAAAATTGCAACCATGAAGAAAAGATCAGATAATTGAAGCTGGTCACCGCCTCTTCCCCCAGTTTCTCCGCTGGGTCCTCGAAAGCACTGCAACAATAACAACACGATCAGCAAAAATAGGTCGTCGACTCGACTAAAAACACTGGTCACCCTCTGCAAAATCACCAATTGCTCTTTCCTGCTGGCTCCGGATTCCTGCACTTGGCAACGCCGCGCTTGATGTGCTGTACTGCTGTAGTTCTTACATTCGAAATATCAGTGGCACGACACTGGGAGTCGTCGTCCGTGTTGCTCTTGTTGCGATTCGTGCTGTTGCTTCCGCCGTGCTGGCTGGTGTCATAACACTGCTGCAGATTTTTTATTCTGGCCTCCTGGTGGGGACTGTTGCCACGTCCTAGGCAACTCTTTGTTCTTGCCTAAGTGTGACTTGTGTGAACTTTATCACGAATACTATTCCGGACTCATCACCCCTGTTCCCGTTGCTTCATTGCCACACTACATTCTCGACGAAAAAAAATGACATCGCCTGAAGGCAGTTCTGACGCGGGCAGTTTGGTTTACCAAAAACGTATGTAGCAGCGTCGATGACTTGGAGCCATTGCTGCTCAACTTGTAGACTAAACGGACCTGGCCCCACCCCATAACAAAAAGTGGAAATTGGTATCTGTTCCTGATAGAATCGAACCAATCTGGTCAGGGAAAGAACTCACATGTAACGGTGGGTTGGTATTAACAAACCCCTGGGTTGATTAATTTGGGCCGCCCCAATTAATAAACCATCATACAACAACGTTTGTTAATACCAACTCACCAGTAGTACCACGAGAAAGATCCCGCCGGGTGGTTTATCGAACCCACATTTTGATAATTGCTGATTGGGAGCATTCATCCCAACCCACAAAACACAATGTTCTGTACATGGTGCAATTTGCAAAAGTTCTGACATGTTGGGATCCCATTTCGAGTGTGCATGTCTAAAAACATCAGCAGCGGTCTTTGCGCCCTAGTTCTGCTTCATCTAGTAAATGTCATTGCAGACCCACCCCAACCCTCCAACCTTTTGAGCAGCGTAGCATCAACCTTGTCCAGCAAGAGCAAGTGAACGTCATCGTCATTGCAGACCCACCCCCAACCCAGGTACTATTACATCATGATTAAACAACAGTAAAACGCTGGTTCGGTTTTCCACCCGCCAGCAGAAACATGGGTCTCTGCAAAAATCATCACCTTCAGCAGTGGAAAAGCAAGAACGTTTGAAAAGCGTTCTTCTTGCCATGCATGTGGGTTTGGTGGTCCTCTTCGCCATCTGGCAGGCCGTATCTGGCCGAAAAATGGGTTAGCACCAGCTTTTTCCTCGGCACAAAACGCGGTCCAACAGGGCACAATTACACCAGCAAATACCACGGGTTAGAAAATGATTTTGGATTTTTTTTCGTGCAAGGTTTGGGATTTGTTTTCGTTTTTTCGGGTTCAGACCTTTTGCATGCTATTTGCAGTGTTTGGGGATATCCACCGGCCCTTAGATACACAGAGATAAATGTAATTGTATATGCGACGTTTAGGGTATTGGGGGGGGGGATGAAGAGGGGCAGTAGCGTCCTATTCAAGACTACTAGGATCAGCTACAGCGTCTTCTGAGGCTGCCAGCACTTCTTTTAGACTCACAGGCTTTAGCCAA
>BGPT01001808.1:60879-112465 GCA_003297045.1 Symbiodinium sp. clade C Y103 | reverse complement strand
TCTGGACCTTCAGGCTGATACCAAGGGTAATTCAAGGGTAACCATCAAATTTTAACCTCCACCAAGGAGAAGGAAGCTTACCTGGAGTTAAATTTGAATATTACCCCTCAAATAATGCACCTACTCTAGAGATAAGAAATGGTAAAAATTCGAATTTAACTCCAGGTAGAATTTGAATTCCAACCCTTTTCNTTTGAATATTACCCCTCAAATAATGCACCTACTCTAGAGATAAGAAATGGTAAAAATTCGAATTTAACTCCAGGTAGAATTTGAATTCCAACCCTTTTCCAGTGATGAGCATGCAAACAAGAATGCTTGTGTTTAGGCAATGGTCTATCTAGCAAGTGGATGTCCTCAATGGTTATTCCACTGAAAAGTGGGCAGTTCGATCGTCGCTCTGATCCACAAACTGAGCAAAGCGAACGAGAAAAACATACTGTACATGTGCATTGTGTATAAAATGTATACCGTGTCTATCCACTTGCTTTGTTTTCGCATCTTTCCCCAATCACCAAACATCACTGAGAGCACATCACCAAACATTCTATGCACCATCCGGAGCCCTTTCCCACCTCTAGCGCCACGTGTCTCACCACCTTCCACAGTTGGCTCCTTGACCAGGCGCCGCTGGCACCGCTGGCATCGTGGAATCGCAGCAAATTCCAACGGTCGGCCCTGCGATGCTGCAAGGCGCACAGGGCACACAGCAGCTCCACTGCGAAGGTGTCGCTGACGGGTGGCTGTAACAACGCATCTGTCCGGGCCAACAGAAGTGATACATGTGCATTACAGCCATCAAAACCACCATAAAACCACTATCAAAACCACCATCAAAACCGCACAAAAAATAGGTTTTGCAAAATGACTTCTCTATTACAGACTGCCATTGTTGAGTTCCAGGTGTATCCATTTTTCATGTCATGGCTTATTTTGATGTCACCAAGAAATTATAAGAAATTGCCAAGAAAAAAAACGCGAACCATCAAAAGCCCATGAGCCTTGAAGGGCCTTTGGCAGTCGTAGCTGCAGATGGCTGCAGTAGCTGCACAAGTCCCGTTTCTGCACGCCACTCAGCTCAGCTGCACGGCCACTCAATTCCAGCACCACCTGGCGTAACTGCGACGGGCCGATATGGCCAATGGTCTACCAGCAGTTACCGGCACAGCTCACTGGAACAATTCAGCCTCTTCCAGCAGTGCTTCGGGCAAGCGCCAATCGGGGTCTGGGTGCTTCAACTGGTCGCTGTTTTCAAGGGCCTGGCGTGGAATTTGGCTCAAGAAGGAAATCAATATCGGGTGCCAATGGACCACTAAGTTGATCAACAACCGCCGTTTGCTGGGATTTCCGCATGGCAAACCGGGCTTTTGCGAGGGTTTGAAAACTGCTACTGGTTTGGAGAAGAAAGCGGCCCACGAGAAAAAGGTAGCAGTGTGGATTTTCCTGCCCTTCCGGATGGGCTCATCCCATACTCATCATCTGTAATAACAACCAGTCCAAGGCCTACCTCGCACCAATCGTTCCAATAGGTGATGCTGATTGAAGGTTGGGCTCATCCCTCGTGCAATCTCTCAATACTTTCTCTTGGATACCAGTACCTTCTGAACAAAAGGCATCGGGATCTAAGAAGCTGAGGATCACAAAGACCATCAAAATCCCACCATTTTCCACGGATTTCAAGTTCAATCGCTCATGAATATAGGGAATACCTGGATTGCCTGCACGCTGTTATCATCACATCTCCATGGTATGCCCCCCCAGACTTCAACCCCACCTGCTGCGACCAATGCTCCAGCTGCTTTAGCAGCTCACAAATCGGAGTTCCACATCTCAGCAGGTTCATGAGTCCAAAACCGAGGGTTCCTCCCCACGTACTTGAAATAATGTGTATATCGATGTATTTTGACACATCATGAACATCTTGTGCCGAAGACGAAGACGACGACGACGATGATGATGATGATGATGATGATGATGATGATGATGATGATGACGACGACGACGACCACCACAACAACAACAACAACAACAACAAGAACAAGAACAAAAAGAACCACAACGACAATGACACTGGACTGATGAATGAACTCGAAATGCCGCGCAACCAGTGCCAGTGCTCAGCTGTCAGGAACGAGAATGAGACTCAAGGAACTGGCATGGGAGGATGCGTCCAATCATCTCAGTCCATCAAGTCAACTGTGTGCCACGATGCTATAGCTCTTGTTGCCAAACCATAATTCAGCCAAACTGCCAGACAAGAAAACGGCCTTTACAGGTTCATGCCCATTGAGTCATGATCAAATTTCGAAAGCTAAGGTTAGCTGCATGATATCATATGCATCGTTATGATTAAGAAGTGTATGGATGTATCTGTATCTACATAAATACAATTGTAGATATGATTATTACATATTATTACTATAAGCTATATATTATATACGCACACATTCTTGTTCACCTGTGGTTCAACATTCCAACCTTCGCGGTCCACCCCGGCCTCACTACGTTCCTCCGCCCGCAGGGCGCGCAAGGCGCGCCGAAGACGACCCGAAGGACAGCAGGGAGGCGCAACATGGCCACGCCCCACGGGGTCCGTCCCAGCTGTTTTGAATCGGAAAATCATGGGAAAATCCATGGAAAATATGGGAGAATCCACTATGAATGAATGTCTGGAAATAAGAAAACCATAGAAAACCATCTATAATCGCCTGATTTTCTAGCAAGCTGTGTTTAATTGCCAGAGGGTATTGATTTGAATGAAGGTTTAAATCGAAAAAGAAAACAGCTTTGGTTTTTTTAACAACAACCCTGTGAACTCAACCGCGATCCGCTGGTCATGGTTTCAGTGGAAAATTGGGCATTTAGTTGAGCATGTTGTTGCGAAAGACATAGGTTTCCCGTTGCCATAGGCTAGTTGCCATATGCCCCAAAAGTCCGACACTCTGGTGCGGAGATGTTTAGTGATCCAATTTCCCACTCTTCCAAAGGTTGATGATGTTCGTTCCGAGACTTGACTTGAGCCAGAGAGCTAGGCAATGGTGTCTTGGGACCTAAAACTGTTCAATAGATGGAATCCTCAAAGGTATCACCAGTCCTATGAATAAAAAGCCGCTATCCATCGGTTCCAGCCATTGGATTTCTCGTACCTCAATCATCCACTTGTCCACCGAGGAGCCACCTGGCAAACCGCTAGTGGGGTCTCCAGCTGAGAGAACACCCGTGATGGGGTCATGACATGTCACAACCATAGTTCTTTGAATGGTCAGATATTCATCCAAGATCATCCATCGTTGCAGCTAATATTGAGAAGCCGCGCTCCATGGAGCATCAAGAAGCTGCTTCATCCCATGTGTCCCTCTCGGTCGAGCCACCTGCGCTTTCGTCGTCCTCCGCAGGATCCCCATCAGCAGCCAGCAACTTGCAGTTCTGCGACAACGCATAGTCCCAAACGTAGGAAAAGCCTGCGACATGGGGACGGGGAGATACAAACCCAATCACCCAATTCCCCGCCAACTTGATCAATTGTTAGTCAAAAGAGAGCATCTCAGACTTAACTGCTTCGGCGCACCAGATGTTGCAAAAATATGTCAGGTCACTCTTCATGCTTAACCTGGACGAGTGACATCAGCCCAAAATACATACACATCTGGTATCAGCAGCTGCAAACTGCTGCATGATGTAGGGTGTGATCGGTGCCAGCTTCCCGCAGTTGCATCCAGTCTTCTACCTTTTCTCTATAAGTGCAGAATTGGCGACCTTTGAGGCGAGTTTTGGCCCCAGCACCCTTCAAAACGATGACATTTGCGTTGGGTGCCCACTGGATGTAGGGATCCCCACAGATTGAATTGAATATCAACCAGAATCACCTGAGGATCACATTACAGTAGCCATTGGCCATTCATTGGCCATGGTTCACCATTGATCTTTTCCCTCGATCAACGGACCAAGCCTCGACAATTCATCCCACTGCAGAAGGGGGTAATTTGACTTGATCGGCAAGCCTGGGCGGAAGCGACGCCAAGGGTTTCAGTAGCAGATCACCTCGCCATTGAGGTTTCTGGATAGTGTTGGCTATCCATCTATGTACTGATATTAATCTATATCTCATTGTATTTCCAACATCTATCTGTATCTCTACAGCATATATATACGTATACACATACCTATACGTATACATACATGCCTAGACATGTATATATATATATATATAATATATCTTTTTTTTCCACCCCACCTGGCCTCACCCAGGTAGGTGATCAACTTGCTGGGCGCCACGTCCCAAGTTGGGCAAATGCCTAAGCATTTGGATTTGTTCTCTGACACTTCGCGGTAGTAAAATGTAGAAAAAGATGAACCCCAGGATGAACTCGGGGGTTCGGAGAAAAAAAAGACTCCAGGATGAACATGACGATCTTTGAGATCATTGCTGATCCAAGGGGTTGTATGGTCGGTCTCCGGATCTTGGGCACTGCATTTGTTCTAGCCCTTGAGTGGAGGGAATTCTTCAGATCGTTCATTGTCAAACTAACCTTCAAAAACAACAGTAGCAAGCAGGGCCCTTAAAACAGGAATAATATATATATAATTATATATATATATATGAGCAAGGAGACGACAACAACAACAACAACAACAACAACAACAACACTATGATTCAAACACATGACTCACATGACAACATGATTCGTATCTATCATAGTTTTCCTAATCCCAACAGCACACCCTGAAAGCCTGGGAGCCTGGGAGCCTTCAGTTTTGCACTTCCGGGGCTCCGGCTGCTGAGAAGTACTTGGATCATAAAGGCGGCACTTGCAGGAGTCATATGGCCATACAAACAGTCCTCAGGCACCTGTGACAGGTACAGCAACGCTACCATGCCTGATAGAAAGTGCTCACTTGGTTTCCCCTGATGAATCAACTGGGGGTCATTTGGGGATGACATCAGGAGGGCCTTTTGTTTCAACATAGAAGACATACTGATGTAATCTCAGCAATTTCCGTAATCGATGCCAGCCTGCTCAGTGAAGCTCCACACGTCAAAGTAGCGCACAGCCATGGACGCGAACCTGGCACGGAAGGCACCGAAATGCGAACATAGGCGAGACACATCAACGTGCATTTTTTGACATGGGAAACTTCCCGGATGTATAGTTCCCATCTTTTCACTGGTTTCCACTTCTGGGGAAATCAAAGGCTGGCACATCCTCGATGGCAGTCGAAAAGAAATCGACACTGAAAGGCTGACAAGCAACTCTTCGAAGTGTGCTCTCATCGCTTCATGCAAATGGTTGTAGATGGGATTCTTGTAGTACTCACTGCAGTACTCCACCTCAGGATGCAGAGGATGTCCACAAAGCAACGAATATGGATGTTCAAAGATTCAATGTGACCAAGGACGCATTTGAAGAAGCTTTCAGCAGAATATCTATGGTTGAATATGCATGACGCATAGCTGCATTATCTGTACATATATATATATATATACACGTATAATATAAACCTTTGTGTAGATACAGTCATGGCATGACGGCAGTTTGTCTTGAGACCCTCCAGCCCCCTGAGGCACTAGACCGACATCACCGTGCAGCCATGCTTTTCAGCACGGCCGTTGGGCCCACAGAACCTCTGCAATGTCCCTGCCGTCCTGACAAGTCGAACGGTCACGCTGAACTGCCAAGTGTCTGGTTGCAATCTTGGATATCTTGGTAGTAGGAAAATGATATATAACAATCACGTTATAATGATGATTATTATTCTATAGTCAGAAAACCATTGATAATCATAAAACCATCATCATCATCATCATCATCATCATCATCATCATCATCATCATCATCATCATCATCATCTCGCTCATCGTCCAAGAACGGATGTAATAAGGGTTAGTAGCGATCAAGAAATACATCTACCATCAATGTCCTCCCAATTTGACCCGTGCTTGGCACCTCCTCATTCCTTGCAGGAACTTATCCACAATGCCTTCTGTGTCCAGCCCAGCCAGTGATGGCCTCACAGAAGCGATCCCAGGTCACCAGTTCGCTTTTGTAAGGAGAGCTAAATGGCTTAATGGCCAAATTTCATGTCAAGGTTGAGTCGCATCAAGGTCCTACTCGGTCTTGAGATGTCCTTAAGCCATGCCCAGCTCAAATGGCTCAAGTGCGTGGCATGCATGGCCTGGTTTCACACCAAGGGAAGTGGCAACCCTTGGAGTAGGCATACCAAAGCCCCACCGCGACCACCGGAAAGACATGGCTCTTGTGCCAATTGCCTGGAGCAAACGGCATATTGCAAGAACTTGGCAACGTAACACCAGGGAGCATTGTTTGCTTCATGGTTCTTCCCCAATCTCCGGTTCTTCCGTCATAAATCTTTTTTGCGCACCTTGAAAGCGGACCCTGAAAGCCACAGCATCTTGCCACAGCTGAGGGTCAAGACATGTCAAGACCAGGATGGAACCAGGGCAACCAGCGTCCCAAAATCAGAAGATCCAAAGGTACATCCAGCATTTATAGACTGAAATCTCATCTGGACGTGAATGTTCATTGGGAGCTTAGTGGCACCTTGCATCTAAGCCAAGCACAGCATCTGGACGATTGGCTGCCCCGTTCTCCCAAATCTACTTGCTAGAGGCTATAGACGTTACCATTTTGTCCTCACATCTGGAACCAGCCCTTCAAATGGCAACTCCCGTCAGGAAACATCCAGTTGAAACAATTGGCTGTGCACCGAGCACCTAAAAGGCATCTACTCCAGCGGTCCAGACAATTTGGCCATCCCTTTGTGGAAGCTGTTCCGGTACTCACTGGGTATCTGCTGCGTGCGGCGCAGCTCAGCCTTGGCAGAATCCGCAATGGGCCCCTGACGTCCCAGGCGATTCAAGCCACTGGGCAATGTGCCCGCGCCCAATTTGTGGACCAACGCCATCGCAAAATGCCAACCTCACTGCCCAAACTGCCACTAGTGGCCAGATTGGTGTAAAATGGTGTAAAGGGATCAAGAAAATATGAGACCAAGCCACTTCCAAAACGCATCTTTTTGGGTGGAATAAACTCCTTTGCTTGCAACTGTCCTTGCAAATATAATGCCATATCACAGTCACACCCAATGAATTGTGTCGAGATTCCGAAACCAGTGTCCCATGTGGTTTGATTCCAGAATTGAAGAATTGAAGTAGTGTCGCAAGACCGCACTCCAGCTCACATGGAAATTCTACGGTGATATGGGTTTGTCTGAACATACGGTACTCCGAAGTCGCATTCTTAATCATAAGTTTCCCCTATTAAAATGGCCATTTGGGGTCTATACCTCGAGACACACATGAAACTCTGAGTCACTGCTCTTGCTGAAGATGTCATAGACCTGGCGCAGATTGTTGCTGCACAAAACACGTGCCATGGAAGTTGCATGCAATCCATGGGCGTTAGCGGTTGAGCAATTTGCCAGAAAGAGAAGCCTGCATCACTGTAGTCTTGAGGTACATCCAACATCTATCTCTCTGTATATCCATGTAAATTGTATGTAATCGTATATATACATACAGTACATTAACTTGTACGATTTACAGTTTACATAATATAATAACATGCAAATGTGAAATGTGGCAATAAATCCCAACCTACTCAGTCCATCGCTCCTTAATTGATCACCAGAACCTCGCCTTCGCAGGCCACTCAGGCTTCATCTTCGTCAAGATCGCACAGATCTCCTGGGATGGCTGGGCTCCAAGCCCAACCCTGGTGGAATGTATGGATCGTATTGGAATCTATTGGATCTATTCGTTTTGAGCATGGATTTCTAGAATTTGGGCTATTTCAGGTATATAATGCCAGGGGGGTGTGAATTAGAAACTTGAGACTCGTCAGAATCACACATGGATGCGTCATGTGTATCCATTTGTTGTGCTCAACCAAGCAAATTTGTGTACACATTTTGTTCAAGCCTCAGAGGTCGAGCCTAATTTTCAATCATGGCCCATTCAAAACTTCCAAGCCAGTGCCTTTTGATACAAGACAACAACACATTTCAAATTGCAGCTTGTCAGCTCCTGTGGTGTTTTCTTACAATCTCCGAGGTAGATCGCTTGCACAAAGCTATGCTGTGCACACTTCCGCGGCTCGTGGTAAAAGATGCCGATCTCATCCATGTCACTCCAGCCATAGGACCATTCGGTGCCGCAGACCTCCACGGCCACGTGCAAGGCACCAGCAGAGAGAACGTTGCGGGTGGCTGGCTGCAAAGTCCGAGCCACCTGAGCCACTTGCACCAAGATGTGATACATACTGTGGCTGGTTTCTAATATATGTTCCTTGGGGTCGCTATCATGGGATAGGATGTTCATGATGTTCATGCATGTTCATCATCTTTCAAACAGCTCCAGTAAACATGCCCTCCACCAATTCATCTTTTTACAACCAGATTCAGCATGCAAACTTCCCAACTTCCTCCCATCTTTGCAGTGGTTGTTGTCGAGACTAACTGCGCACCTGTGCATTTCCCAGGGCATAGACATTGAGAATCACCGCCACTTCTGCAGCCTTCACCATCTTCTCCACCTTCGCCCACCAGAGGGGGGGGAAACCTGCTGGGATCATCCTGATTTTGGTACGGTCCCGGTGTACTCTAGTGATGTCTAGATGATGTTCCAATTACCAGTTGGCAAGTGATCCTGGAATTCTTTCAGCATTTGCGTTGCCAACGGCGAACCTGGAAATTGGTAGAGTCTGTCCTGTCAACGTTTGGCAGTTATATATGACCATTCTTCTTAGCCACTGTTCATCAGTCAATTTCGTGGCTACGTAGTGAGTGTGGAATAAATTCAAGTGCAGGCTTCAAGACAAGGACGACTCTAACTAGTCAGCTGCAAACTCGCTCAGCAGATCCTGCTCACATGCAATGCAGGCTTCATAGCCAAAGTATTGGGTATATCTTGAGGTATATCCAGGTATTAATCTCAGATGCTCAAATGGCTACAAATGCTTACAGATCCCCGGTCCCAACCTCCGCATCCGTGGGCTCTCGTCCACAGCTGAACCAGGACCAAAATCCTCGTCTGAAGAGAGTCCACGGGATACGGTCTGAAATCTGGTTGACTCAGGTAGCAGACCAGATTTCTTCTGTGGTGATAAATACTGCTCAATCATTTCCCAAATCTGCTGGAGCCATCCTGGTCGCACTCCACAACCCGAAGAACGGCAAAGGTGATTGATATGTGGGCTATGGAGGTTTGCACAAATCTTCTCATGATATCCTCATCACTTGCTATGCCTCTTTCCGAAGCTTGAACGGGCTACTTCCAACGCTGCCGGAGTTGGTGATTTTGTGGCCAGTGAGCTGAGTTTCTGCAGGTTTTTCTTAAAGGCCCCGCACTACCAACTGCGACCCCGGGTTTTCGGGTCCCCGGGTCCCCGGGTTCCCGGCTCCTTGCTGTTTCAGCCTGGGTCCCAAGGACCAAATCTTGCCATGGCCCTGCGCATCGCAGCAGCGGCAGATCCCATGGCCTTCCAAGTCATCGGAGCCCACGCCACGATCCTCGGGGTCCTGTGGATCATGAACAAACAGATCTATCGCGATTGATAGGAATGATAATGGATGAGAACGGATGATAATGAAATATAATGAATCAATGCAGGAAGAATACTTAAGAATTGAAATGATAATGGATTATAATTGATGAAAATGGTCTTGTTTGAAGTAATGATAGCAATGACAGTGATCATAGTCATGAGTCATAATCGTAACAATAGTAATTAGGAATTGTAATTGAACATATATAATAACATGTAATGACCATATTGATCACATGCAGCTCTGGGATCCCGTACAATTATTTGAAGCCGCTTGTGGTTAGTCATGTCCAACAGCTGATTATCTTTCTGCATCTTTTGAGAAGGTAGCTTGTTAGTCAGTGCACCTTCAGGCAGGCGCAAGATCCCCCACTTTCTCTCCCAGGGTCCTCTTCAAATCTGCCTGCAGCTCTTGTACTTCCAGTGCTCGCCTTGGCCTTCGCTGCCACTCTGGGCTTTGCAGCCGAGCTTTCTAAGATTGGATTTGAAGCAGAGAGGCCTTCAGGGCCAGGGAAATGTGTCTGGGCAACACCTGGAAACATTCCTTGAGGTGAGCTTCCTAGAGTTGCGACCCTTGGGTTCAAGATACCAGCCTTTGACCAAACCGAATGCAGGTTGCAAGGAAAAAGATCACATGGTTTTCACCCTCCCTGACCTTCTTTGGGCTTCTCACCTGAACCAGCTGGCACCACAGACATGAAGGTGGTGAAGGATGACATGGTGCCAATCTGAATCAAACAGCGAGCAAAATGCCACTTGGGATATACCAAAATTGGCACCAGTGGCTCTGAACCATGCGATGACACACTGTGGTCTTAATCTGATTCACTAAAACACATCAGCCTATCTCAGCTTTATACATATTGTGAGACCTATGTTACGGAAACACAAAATGACTGGACACCCCCACCTGGTGGCTCATTGCTTAGCAAGACGCTTCTAGCCCAGGCCATCTGATCTTCAGACGGCGCCGTGCTGAAGGACGCGGGCCCCATGAAGAAGTGACCGCCGTGGCCGCCGCCATGGCTGCTGGGTGGCAACATCCGTCTGGAGCCGAAGTCACTGTAGAAGTACGAAATGAAATGTAGCTGTACATGTGTTGTACATGTGTTTCTAAGAATATACAAACAAAAAGAGAGAAAGTGCATTTCGTGTATGTCTCTACTTGATTGGGATGTGCTGGCAAGGATCTGATGATCCTCCAAATATTGAAAATTGAAAAGCATCCTCTGTCAGGATCGCATGTGGTCATGCTCGGAACAGGAAATAGGTTCTTCATGAGTGCTTCCCTTCAACCAATTCATGTCATCAAAAACTGACATCCCACATCTTTGGAAGTCTGGAATTTCAACAGAAATCAGTGGAGATCAACATGGAGAGACCAAGGTGATCAAGCTCCAGGTGCCCAAAACCCCAGGGATGGCCTTCGGTCATGCCCTCGATGGCAAGGAGACCCAAATTGGCTTCATCCCAATACTCCGCCAGCAGGTTGGTGATGCGAATCCTCCGCGAAACTAACGAAATCCTGTCCCTTCCAGAACATCTAGCTTAGCATTCGCAATCGGTGGACCTCGGGAGCTTGTCTTGATCACTATGTACTATTGTGTATCAAGCAACAGAAACATCCACATCAGCCAAAAATCATCCATCCAAGCGGCTGTTTTCCAGTGAACTCAGGAGCCAATGCCAATTTGGCAAAGACGAAGGGCAGCTCTGCACTGTCCCTCGCCTCAGAATGGACACCTGGCGCTGCAGGGCGGCAGCAACATGGTCAAGATGGGAGTCTGGGAGTCTGGGAGCTGTTTGGGGAACCTGACCATACCTAGAAATCCCCCAGAAATGTATAGCCTACCGTCCTTTATATGAATTGGAAGCTTCCAACTCGCAGAGCCTCCTTTTCTTGGGTGAGCCTCCACAGTCCCAGTGGCTTCCCACCTTTGTGACGGTTGAGATGGGTCTTGTCTCCGGTGAAGACAATGGTCTTGTGCCTTGGTGGGAAAGTTGGATCCCCAAATCTCTGAATCTGCGTGATCAAGGGAAGCTTCCCGATGATCGTTAAGACCCACAAGCCATGCACTCAAAGTGTGCTTGGTCATAAAATCATAAAATCATAATTCTTCATGCTTTTGAAATACATTCTGCATGATGGTCATGATTTGCTGGGACTCTTGTGCTTCGAAGCTATCTTCATAGCAGTCATGGCTGCTATCAATACGCCACTAATCTGTTCCACACCAAGTGACACGATCTTCCCATCCTCCAAGATGAGGTCCATCAGTTGCAGGTAGACTCCTGGCATACCCAGGACAAGTTGAGCAAGTCCGACATGGATCAAGGAACGACATAGCCATATGGAAGTGGATACATATGTCTTCCGTAAGAAATCCTAAGAAACCAAGAAAATGGTACATTCCGTTCCCAACAAACCGTGATACAAGTGCAGAAATCATCATTCCAAAGACACCACTGAACTCCACTTGTTCGTACCACATTACCCCCTGTCTGGAATCCTGAAATCTGTTCCAATTTTACTTGGTGACACGGATCTTTGAAATCTTCAAGAGTAAACAAGAATTATCATGAAGCACAACTTGCACAACTTGCACACAACTTGCACAACCCTCACGGAAGATCCCACCCTTCTCCATTTGCCCTAGGATCCCCTGGGATCCCCAGGGCCCATCATCGGGGCCCCCACCATCGGTGATGAAGTTGTCCCGGTTGGCGTTGAAGGCACCCGGCACCAAGGTGTTGGCCAATTGCTGCAGCCACACAGAGCTTTGGGACGCTCCTAGGAGCACCAGCCACGTACCTGTTGTGGGAAAATCGTCAAAGAAAGAGTGATGCGCAGTATGTTATGTATAATATATGTATATACTGTATATATATTTATATCTATAGTGTGTGTATATATAGTATATTACATCTATACAATATCATATATTTAGAATCTGGATAACATTGGAGAACCTTATGTATAGTATCGAAAATAATTGATACACATGGATAAACTATAATATATCATACAATATCTAGAAGAATTCGGCAACCTTCGCAGTGGGATAGCTGTTCCCCAGATGGGATGAACAAAGAGAGCTGAGTAGCTTCAAGACAGAAGTTGTTGTCTTGGACCCGACGGACTATCCATTGCCATGCGGTATACACCAATGGCGGCAGTTGTAGAGAAACGTCGACCTTTACATCGAAAAATGTTGGTGTGTGTGTGTGTGTGCAGGAAGTGATGATCTTTGATCAACCCGTCCTCCACCAGTTGTGCTTCCCGCCTTGTAAGCATCGCTCGATGTGCCAGGTTTCTCGCACACCCATCCGACAATTGGTGTCGTGCAACTGATAATCCCAGGCTTTCACCTCAGCAGATCCCAGGCGAGCTTCTACCATCGATCAACGCAGATTCTCAAGGTCTCTGACCCAGAAAACATCCAAGAATTTCAAACATCTTCAACAATCACCCAAGACTGAGCAAAGAATGTTGTTCAAAGAATTCATCCCAGGCCCTCCATTACCCCGTCCATTGGCACCTCACGAGTGCCAGACCAAATGGTTCCTGTGAGTCGTCGGGAAAGATGCTGGAGTACCGGGATGATATCTTTCTGCAAGCAATCTTAGGATCTGTGAAAATCGTCCATTTGTGGATTGTTTGGAGATTGTTTGGAGATTTGTATATTGATGCTTCCAGATTCTAGACTGGGACGGTTGCTGTCAGTTTCATAGAAAATCATTGGAAGGTTCTTCGCTAACATCTGATTGGGACAACTGGCACTTCCTGCGCCAAGACCAGAATGTGATTGAGACCCTGCCGTACAAATGAGAGAAATCATTGCTAACACAGATGATTGGCATCTGCTACAAATCATTGCTGATCATTGACCTTTCAACGGCGAACACGGAGGTTGGTATTGGTCACCTGGTTTGATCGGAAGTGTCAATCTCCCCAATGGATTGAATCGGTTGCAAGGTCCCAATCCATAGATGTCATCGCCTCAATTGATCTCAATTCACCACCAAACAACAGCGATTTTTTCCGGTCCTTTGGTTTCCAGCACGGTCCCCCACACGGGAACCACCGGCAACCTGCCACAGACGGGCTTCTCAGCTGCCTGGCGCTGGCACTGGTGATCCATCTTTGATCCACATGTCCAATTGTGATGTCCTCTGCTGAACAGCAAGTTGTTGATGCCTCAAAATATGTGTGCGTGTGGGTGAATAAAGGAAAAACGCACGAGGGATCCGCACATGATGGGGAAACCCATTTCTATGTCTGGAAAACCCTCTGGAAATTACACTCTCATCTTCATCGGGACACCTAGCCTTCGCCTCATCTGAACGAACCATAGACACCGGCAGGATCTGCGCCTTCGCTCTTGGGGTGGCATTGCTAACCCGGGATCAAAAGCAGCAATCGACATGAAACGAAGTTCCAAGAAGCAGGAAACGCAAAAAGGTTGCCTTTCCAATTCCCCAACATTAGCTCTCCGCCAATTTTCAAACAACAAAAAGCGTCCGTGGCTTAATAGTCTATGAGTTCCATCTCCAATGAAGTTGCTGCAAGAATGGTCAAGAATGAACAAAAGAAACACATGAAAAAACACCAAATGTTCACCCATCCAACATCATCCAACATCATCCAACCAACCAGTTTCCAGATTTCAGAAGCACCAACCCATCCCCCAAACCCCAAACCATCTCAACCATCGCCGCCTCGGTGGTCGACAGCGCCTCGGCCGCCTCCAGTGACGGAGCACAGAGCGTGGTGCCCTGCTGCAAGGCCACAGAGCGGATGTCGGACCAACCTGGGGGGCTCAGCGTTGGCCCAAGTGTACTAGATAATCAGATAAATGTATATGTATATGTATATCTCTGTGTGTGTGTGTATGTACCACTATGTATGTATCTCATATCATGTACAGTATAATGTATATACATATGTGTACATATATATATATATACATATAGATATACATGTATATATATATATATTACATACTGAATTTCTATCATATTCATCATGCATCTATCATGTTGTGGATAGAAAACGCTGTTGCTATCCAAGAATGGGCTTGCGGGGAACATTTACTGGAACCTCCTTCTTTCAGAAACCATATCAGTGAGGATTTAATGAAAACAAGTGCAGCTTGGAAACGTATCTCGTAATTTTTGGGGAAAGATTGAAAAGATGGAAACTTGAGAAAATATGAGGGAAAGATGTTCAAACATTGAAAAACTGGCCTGCTTACCAGGATTCATGGACTCTACGAAGACAAAGTCAGGCGAAATCTTTGACA
Organism: Symbiodinium sp. clade C Y103; assembly: GCA_003297045.1. NCBI lineage: Eukaryota > Dinophyceae > Suessiales > Symbiodiniaceae > Cladocopium > Cladocopium sp. clade C. Next base: position 97,599 of record BGPT01001808.1, on the reverse strand, counting down.
AAGCATGTCTCTGTGTGTGTGTGTGCGCATCTGCGTGTCATGTTGTACAGGTCACATATATGTTTGTATACATATCAGCAACACATCACAACTAGAAAGAACCAGGCCCGTGAGCAAACCCAAAGGCCGGATTTTGGGAGCGTCAAGTCCTCACTGAAAGTCACTGGATTGTTCCTGCGACAATAGAATCAATGACACTGCTTCAATACCTGTATACATATACATACTATTCATAGATATATATATATATATATTGCTTAAAGCTTGTTTATAGGTATATATTACTATGTTTCTCAGGTCAATCTTCTGGCGCATGATGTCTTTCTTCCAGACATTGGGCCAAAGCTTGTGTGAAATCGAGGCACAACTCCGGTAGACGTTGCTGTACCAGGCATCCAGACCTGCGGATGTGAGGTCTCAACTGTTGTGATTGTTCCATGTTTGCCCAGAAATCCCTCAAATTACCGTGGTTTTACCTTGGTTTTGGTCCCCCTGTTTCACATCGGCGAATTCACACCCAGCCTACTCCTCCACGCGAGGGACAACAATGATGCACTGAGTTGGCTCCAGCGCTATCTGCGATGGCCCTTGACCAGCTTGCTTCGCAGTTGGCCAAAGGATCTTGCGCTAGAAAGGTGAGCCTCAATCCAAACAATGGCCGGTTCCCTGGGACCCAAGTTCCACCTTCCGCCTCGTTCCACCCCTGAGTTCTCTGACGTTGCAGCCAAACATGCGAGGCATGACCTCAGCGGAACTCTGATACGACTTTTGTTTCACTTCAAAAAATGATTCAGTCGATCTCAAGAATCAGAACAGAATGCGAATGCGTCTCTAGTCCAGTCGAAAGAGTTCTAGCGGATCGAGTGGGACTCGGTAACTTGAAGCGTTGAATTCCCTGTCTTGAAGCGTTGAAACAAACCCTCTGTGGAATGGCTCGGCGGAAGTTTAACTATGACATATACATCTTAGTTGACCAATATTGCAGGACCTGCTTTGGTCTAAGGTATAGAATCAGAACATGGACAATGAAACCATACTTGCTCCCCTAGTATATTCCTGCACTTGCATATACACGTTCCTATCACCATACATACCTCAACATATACATACATGAGAATATGTGCCTGTATGCAAATAAATATACATACATAGACATTCTTATACACATGGATATGTAGGTGTATGTGTATGCGGATGCCTATGCGTATGCATATGCACACGTGGATGGGTGAATGGATAGGTGGATGAATGGATGGGTGGATGGATGGATGGATGGGTTGAGGGGCGGTGGATGGATGAATGGATTTACGGATCGATGGATCGGTAGGAATCGGTAGGTAGGTAGATAGATAGATAGATAGATAGAAAGATAGAGATAGAGATAATGATAGAGAGACAGAGGCAGAGGCAGAGATAGAGATGGATATAGATGGATATAGATGGATGTAGATGGATGTAGACAGATGTAGATGGATGTAGATGGATGTAGATGTGGATATAGATGTACATAGATAGGTAGATAGGTAGATAGGTAGATAGGTAGATAGGTAGATAGGTAGATAGGTAGATAGGTAGATAGGTAGATAGATAGATAGATAGATAGATAGGTAGGTAGATAGATAGATATGTACATGCAGCAATATTACAATATAAACATATATGTATACATATGTATATATGTAATGCGCAAATATCTCCCTTTGGGGAGTACCACCAATATCCTCAGTGAACGTCCATCTGCCAGGCTGCCCAGGAAGATCGCAAGCCTGGCGGCTTTGTGTGTAAACATTTCGCCCATGGGGTGGCCACAGCGCCCCACAGCGCCTCCAGAACTTCCACCGAAGCAGTTCCGTTTGACTCCGCGGTGTGGTTCGTGCTGTCCTCGTGGCGCGGAGATGCTGTGATCGTGATGGCTCTCCATTCCTCTCCGGTCCGAATTCTGTCACTTCCTACTCAATTTCACCGACAGCTTTCTATGTAGATCGGAATACACCCACAGAAGCACTCTCTACAGTACAGCCGGCTGGCGTCTGTTGCAGCCGAGTTGCCTCTGCCGCCAAAATGGCCAACGGGCCAAGCACAGCGGCCAGCCGTAAGAATCTCATGCTGTCACGGCTCTACGCCATAACATGTTGAGGGCAAAACACAGAAAATACAATAGCAAGATTAGCAAAGTTTACACTGCTACATGTTGGAATGCGTATTTACATCTTGGTCGTCAATGTCTAAGACTTAGCACAGTTGGTGCAAAGGGCTGAAACATTGCCAAGACCAGCTTGGTTGCTGCAAAGAACGACTAAAACACAGCTGCCTTGAGTGCAAGCATCGGCAGATGCAGGTCAATTGAGTGTGTCTTCGATGCTGTTCATTTCCAAATAGGGTTCACATTGAGGGTTGCCGAATTCTCAGGTCAACTCCATTGAAATCCTGCAGGCTGCACTGCAGCCTCCTAGCATTTGGGCATTGCTGGTTCGGACTTTGCCACCGGGTCTACGGTAAATCAAGATGCATTCGGACTAATCGTTGAGACTACAAACCACACATTACAGTCCAAATTGGATCAGCAACGGCTCATATCCACTACAGCAATGACAGTTCGAATGGATTTGGAGCAGTGTGCGCGCAAAACTTTTGGATCACGGCAACATAACTCGGCACCGGGCCCACCATACGCTTCCACTACATCATGCCACGGTCTGCTGTCACGTGTACCTGTGCCAACCTCACCGAAATTAAGCCTCAACAAAGATGTGTTATCTATACATGGCACGGCGGGGGGAAATCAGAATCATTACCAATGATTACCAATCATTACCAATCCAGGACCAATCCATAAATCATTCCACCAAGTCGTACTCCCCGGCGGGAATCGCCAGGAATTCCAGCGGCTTAGCCTTCATAGGGGATGGCCTTGGTGCAGGGAGTGATCCCAAAGTATGACCCGACCCAACAATTCTTTGTCATGTCGCAAATTTCCTGGGGCTCCACCAGGTCCCAAGACTCAAACAGTGAAATATGTTAAAAATATATAGAAGACTCAGGTAGTTAAGAATGGTTCAATAGATCCCCATCCGATTCCCAGAATCTTCGAAATCTCACGCTAACCCCACTGGGCATCCGAGACGTCCAGCGACTCGTCCGCGTCGGCAAAGACGGCCCAGCAAGCGGTGCCTGGAGATCCGCCATACATGGAGGGATAGACATATAGATGTCATATATATATATATAATATATATATATAATATATATATATATATAATATATACATATACATATATACATATATGTATATATTTATATCTATATACACATTAAATCATCAAAATGTATATCTACTATTATCTACATATTAGATCTTAGTTCTGTTAAACTAGATAAAGGTATGATCATTAGATCTTAGATATTGGATTAACATTAGACGTTCCATTTTGATTTTTATATAGAGAATATGGACATACCATACCCAATAAGCTAGCATTTGGGGATGATTGTAAACTATGCAAGTTCGTGGAGGTTCATGGGTTTATCACATTGGTCATTGTGTTAGATTGGTATAGTAATCAACTCATCATCATCATCATCATCATCATCATCATCATCATCATCATCATCATCTGCAACAGCTGCCCGAGCAGAGCTGCACCGGCATTTGGTCATCCATTGCGAGAAAACCGATTTGCGATACCCTTCACTGTTGCATCATGTCTGATCCCCTGAGATCCCTGCAATAAATATCACCAGGGACATTGTTGTCCTGGTACTGCTGCAGCTGCAGGGATTTTCCCGTTTTGGACATCTGGGACGTTCCGTACTGAATCCATGGCGTACAAAATCAACACAATACCTTTGTATATGTTTGTCATGTTGTTGTCCAAGCTTAGAAATGATGAGGCAGCCAAGGCGGCTTGTGCCTAGGACAAAACATACTGTTCCTCAAAGGAAAGTAGAAACATTGAAACCTTCAGCGACCGAGAGACACCTTGATCATGGCCAACCCCAACTCCATCCAGGTTCCCCTACCAAGTGCTGGACCAGGGCCTCATTTGCTCGTTGGTCCAAAACTGCGAACGTTGAAGATGTTGTGTTGGCCAGACCAATTAAGTGTGTATGCAGGTATGGGTGTATAGATTTTATATGTACGAGTACATCATCATAATCATAACCATAATCATAACCACCACGGTCATCGTCATCGTCATCATCGCCGCCACCACCACCACCACCACCACCATCATCATCATCATCATCATCATCATCATCATCATCATCATCACCATCCTCCTCCTCCTCCTCCTCCTCCTCCTCGTCCTCCTCGTCCTCCTCCTCCTCGTCGTCGTCGTCGTCATCGTCGTCGTCGTCTGTATGTGTATGTATATGTTTACATTACGATACATATACCTGTGACACTTTCGCATTGAAGTCATGTGTTCTCTATGGAGACAGAGGAGACCCAGTGGCAAGGTCGTTTAACAAGGTCCCAAGTCGGTCCAAATCACGTCTGGGCAGCTGACGCTGTTGGTGTCGCCCAGGCAATCTTCCATCTGTGTGCATGCAGGATTACCGCAAGCCAAATTTGGCAACCTGGAGAAAGGCGAACACCAAGACTGAAATTGCCACCAGCAAAGCTTCCTGAACCGATCAAAGAACTGTCTTCCGGCAATCCCTTCCAGGAATTCTGAACAAGTGCAGAAAGAATGCATCGCTTTAATACCACAAACTTATCTATAGGATGTTGCTGGACATCAGGTTTGGCAAGGGAAGTGAAGCTGCAAGACTTGTCAAGCGCCATGGTAGTCACCCGTCAATTGCAAAAGTATTGACAGCAAGGTGGTTGCTGCTCCTTTCCAACCCACACAAAGAACACTCTCTTCGAACTGCGACACTGACACCTCAGGCCTCTGCTTGAGTTTTCGCATGAAATGGTTCAGTGAACCTATCCTTTTGCAGCATTTTGATTTTCGGCTCACAATCTGAGATCAACGCTGTTGTGTTTTTTGCCTGAGTGATGAATGAGTAATCTTGTGCGGGCCATGATATTTCAACGGCTATCTGGCACTGTCTGGCGACATCATTTTGCTCGAGGGTTGGTGAAATGTCTACGTGGTGAAACGTCCCATTCAAACACCTTCCAGACTATTGGACTTCATTGGGGGAACTGTCTCCAAAAACCAACGGCGATGTCCAAGCATCTCCCATACATTCCCGTACCCTGAGGAATTTGGCTCGAAGTTGTAACCTAGCCCTGCCACAAAAAAAAGTCATCAGGCGTATCTAATTGCAGAGTGGTTGAAACTATGGAAATTGTAGACTTTCACCAGTCTATCCACAATTTCGGAGTCTCTCGATGACTCCACAGTTTCAGGCACTGCAAATGAGATTTTGAAACCCTTCTGAACAGGCGATGGGTGATCCTGACAACGAAAAGAAAGAGAGATAGAGAGAGGGGATTTCTTTTGAAATAGACTAACTTCATGGATTCTAGGGTTCGAATAAAGAGAAATGTGCTGTTCTCTATTTCCACTAGTCTGCTTGTATGTACAGACGCCGCTGCTTTCCATTCGGTCCCCCAGCCACTTTGCCGGAGCATACTTTCCGCCATTGGCTTTGCCACCTTGGCCATTAGATGGATGTTTCAACAGCTTGGATCTGATATTGATTGTTGGTTGCTGCAATTGCTCCGCATCTCCAAAACATTAGAGTTGACTTGCGGTTGATCATCCCGTTGATCGCAGAAAAGTGAGGGACAACGAGGCAGCACTTTGGACACCGCGTCAGTGTATCCCAGGCACACCGACCTCCACCGGCTTCGAAGCTCTGCTCCAGCGGTCTCTTTTGACCTGGAAGCATTGCTGAAAGATCATGAGTTCGTGCATGAAATATCTTGTGAGAGCAGAACTGACCATGCAAAACACCCACCGTCACGTGCTTTTGCGGTTTGTTCCAATTGAATTGATGCCACGTTCATACGAGCAACCCATTTCAGTCAACCCCTTCATCCCCTTCGACCCTGAAGTATCTACGCCTACGCAAGGGTTCATAGTGTTTCGGTCAAAAAGTAGTTGGTGGGCGGCGTGTTAGTACTCTATGCGCCACAATTCTGACCTACTGAGCAACTATGCTCACCAAACTCAATGCTCTAAACCATGGGAGGTATGTGGGCAGAAATAGACATTGCGGTTCCAATATGTTCCAATCCATCGGAATTCAACTGCTATCCACTGCCTGGTAGATTTTGTACATGTTTTGACATGTTTCATGTTTCCAGGTCTCCGCGCCGAAGGTGAACCCGCCACCTTTGGGCCCTGCAGCCTTCGCTGGCGCGAATCCCTTGGCGGCCGTGGCCGGGCGCAGGGCGCCTTTGCCGCCCTTGCCCTGGCCCTGGCCATAGGTGTTGCCGTAGGCAACGGTGGGCGAGGCTCGAGGCTCCTTCCCAGATATTCCAAGAGGCTTCAGGTGATGTGTGGATGGCAACCAAGAATCAACTTTCCATCAATCTTGGAGCGGCAAGAATGCCTGAGGGTCAACTCAAGAACCATCCAGGTCATCCAGCACTACTTCTGCTCGCCTGAATAGTGTCCAAATCAAGAGCACAACAATGTGTCAAGCCGTAAACAGACCTTAAGTCATGTGCATGAAAAAACATTGAAATCTTGTGCATGGCCACTAGCAAAACCTGCTTCAAGAATCAATCCTGTGTTGATAGCCCGGTCTCAGAACGCCCTGCGTCACATGACATTGGTTGAGTACTGACCCTTCGATCAATATACAGGTGTGCAAATCTGGAGTCTCCAATGCTAGTGTAAAGGATTGCTAAGCCATGTTGGGCCACGCAGAACTTAGTTGCTGGGGGTTGCTTATCATTACACCTGGGAACTCGCAAGCAGACCAACTAAGTAAATTCAACCATCCAAGACTGGGCTCCTTGTAGACATTGCTGGAGGGCGCACGGTATGCATTTCCGGGTGATGCCTTGCTTTTTCCTGGGCCAGGATTGTTATACAGACAATGAAATGGTGGATTCACCGGCTTCTCAAATTTCGGAACACTCCAAAACTCAAAAGTTGCATGTTTAACGGGGTGAAAAACCAGGGGCAAGGAGGATGATTGCACGAACAGCTCAAGATGCGGGTGTTTCGTTCCTGCTTCAGACCGCATCATTCAAAGTCAGCAGTTGCATCACTCATTGAAAGTTACCAACAATTGGGTGGTTGACAGAGGCTCATGCAGATTAATTCTCTCAAAAAATTGGGTGGTTGATGGAGGTTCGCCCCACCTAATAACTGGTTAGTAAGTGGAGTTATATATGATCCGAATCGAGGACTTCTTCACCGTGGTTCTTGACCAGTTCTGATCCGTGGGATGATCCTCCAAGTGGATAGTGGATACCAAAGGTTGGATATATAGATATATACCCCATTATGTCCCATGTACCAACCATTTGTCAACGGTTTACCTTGGGGGACCACCGGGTTTACCTACCATCAAATGCCCTGTGCAGAGCCCGGGTCGCCTGCCCAGCTCTTCGGCTTCTCAGGCGCTGGAGGAACTGGCAGGGTCCCGGCGTAGCCATCCTCAGCTGACATAGATTGATACCTTTGTATATACAGAAATGTGTGTGTGTGTGTGTGGGGGTTTGCACTTATGCGTAGAGAATGAGAGAGAGAGAGAGGTGATGTATGTATGTATGTATGTATGTATGTATGTATGTATGTATGTATGTATGTATGTATGTAGGTACGTACGTACGTACGTACGTACGTACGTACGTACGGTACGTAGGTATGTATGCATGCATGGATGCATGTATGTATGCATGTATGCATGTATGTGTGTATGTGTGCATGTATGCATGTATGTATGCATGTATGCATGTATGTGTGTATGTGTGCATGTATGCATGTATGTATGTATGCATGTACGTATGTATGCATGTATGTATGCATGTATGCATGTATGCATGTATGCATGTATGCATGTATGGGACAAGATTCTAGGGACCTGCGTCAAACCACATATGGATCAAGCCGATGCTGAAAAAATGCCCGCTCAAATATATAATTGTCTGCGGATGACATTTCTCTGTACAACACAAATAGCCTGAGTGTCCTGAAACATCTTAGGAACCAGGGTGGAAACCAGGGTGGGAACCAGCACACAGTTTGGGGCGCTGTCCCCAGATCTGGCCTCGATCGCCTGATCTATGATGATGAGGCCATCCGGTGGTTGACCTGAACGCTGCGTAGCAAGTTATTCCAAAGATTTTTTGGGGGGACTACCCGCTGATGGTAGAGATTTTGAGGCACTCAAGAATTCTAAGCACCTTCGGGGGGAGTGTGGGGATTTAGGATTGTATTTGGAGGTACAATAATGGGTCAAAGCGGGTATAACCCGAAACATAGATTGTTTCATGTCCTACATGTGGTAAAGAATGAGCCAAATCTCACTAGTTGTTGGAGAAAGCAGGGCAAGAGATGACAAGCAATGGTACTGGTCATACTACTGACTCAGACATCTTTCACCACCATTTGTATATAGTTCAAAGTGCATCTAGATGTCCTGGTCTCACTTTGTCGGCTCCGGGTCCCCACCTTCCTGCGTCAATGGCAGAGGCAAAGCACCAGCCTCCCCCGAATCAGTACTGGCTCAATCACCAGGTCAATGGTAAAGTTGAGACCAGCCGCACTCATTTTGTGTTTGGAAAACAAGAAAATGCAAACATGAAATAGATTGAAATAGACTGTAGAAGCCAAATGTATACAATGTGTGTATAACATTGTACAGCTACTACCGCAGCTTGCTAGTTCCTCACGTCTTGTTGACAACCCCATGACCCGCCCGAGACCCTGGAGGTGCTCCACTGGCCTCAAAAAGGGCATGGAAAATGTCGCGGCAAAGGTCTGACCTTAGGACGAGCTCATGGGCGTCGGCTGTGAATAGCCTTGAAATTGCTGCATCAGAGTCGATTCAAGAATGTTGAAAGAGCTTGGTGTTGATATATGCCCACGGCCCACAATCTAGCTTTTCAATAGAATGTCCACCATGGAATATCCACCATGTTTAGATTGTGATTCTTTACTAATTGCAGGGTGCAACCTTTCTGGGCACCCTGACGGAAGAGCTTGCTCCAGCGGCAAGTTGCCTTGGCCACGTGGAGGAGAACTACAAAGGCCCCACAGTTTGTAGCTGCCCTGGGAGCCGCACATTGGGACTGCACCTCCCTCAAGGAACAGGCCACCCAAGCCTTCACAAAATCCTCCACCTCGGGTGACGGCGAGAAACATTGAGAAACATCCTCTGGTTCCAGAATCCCAATCCCATCACTGTACCATCACTGAACCACCACTGTACCATCACCCAAATCTAGCAAGGTTACAATCTGTGAGTCCCCACAAGTTCCCACAAGTTCCCACATGGATCTGCCGACATCATAGAGACGTTGGACCCCATCGCTCAAGTGACCCAAACAGACATGTTGTGTTGCCAGTCGAGGCACCGAAAATGTGTGCCTAGACAATACTCATTTCCTATGCAAAAACAAAGAGCACCTGGGATTCCCACCAGGCTGGTGACCATTCTACCCATCCACAGGTGGAAGATGGTGGAAGTACTGTCCGATGCCAAGTCACTGGATTTCCCTCGCCGGTCACTGTAGCAGCTTCTTTTCTGGCTGCCTGGAGATCAAAGAGCATGTTGCTAGACATCCAAGACGCGTTGTAGGTAATGAGAACCCCAAAAAAATGTGTCTCTATACCAACGGTGCCCGAAGTCATTGAAGTATCTGTCATGGTTGGGAATGCAGGAGCTACTTTCCCACAGCTAGATCGCAGAAATCGTAGTCAGCTGCCAGTGGTGGCAGTGGGACGGCTTGTGATGCTCGGAATTCTCCCATGGCCAGTAAATGAAGAGCATCAATGCTGGGAAGTCACTTGCCTCCATGGCATTGTAAATGCGAGTCTTCTGTTGCTTGTCTTCGATCTGGCAGCACAAGGGTCTTCACAGCACTGGGGTTGGGATAAGCATTAGAACGACCCGGTTGTCAATTTAAAAAGTACTGACTTGGAAGATGATGTTGGCAATCACTAGCAGCACCGCCATCGCAAGCACCACCACCAGCAGGTTGACCATAACTGCTCTCATCATCATGATGTGATGATGAAATGATGTCGCATCATACAAGTCAAGAGAATGATGGGAGTGAACAGGTGGGTGGATGTGAAAAGGGTTCTTGTTTTAATTTAGTTTATACCTTTTAAGGACCATCCTAGTCATAAAAGGGACAGTGCTATATGGGTGTGTCTGAAAATTGGGTATACCCCCAAATAGCTAATAAGGAAAATGATTTTCTAATCCATTGGAATTGGGGGTACCCTATTTTCACACTAGCCCATATCTTACGGTTCTTCCCTGAGACTACCCACAATACCACAATTCCAGCTACAGCTCACCCTCTCGAAGAGCGTGTCCCAAAGCATCGGAGCAAAGCGCTGCTCCTGGCAGCGTTCCATGTATTCAGATGACCTAATGCCACTGGGCTGTACCTAATGATATTATGATATTGTTGAAACTTCTAACTGATTGTAACTCCAGAGTACTTGACTCAGTTCACCTCACTTCAAAATTCGAACGATAAGACTCTAATAAAGTATGCAACACTATAATATGAAAGGAATGTGGCTAGTATCAATGGAATTAGAGCCAGAACTCCAGTGGTTTTGTACTAAAATCATGATTATGCATGATTATGGCAGGTTGAGTCAAAGTTAAAGCTTCTACTTTGAAGGCATGACTCCGGTGCAAACCCAGGAGAGGTGCGGGGGGTCCGCTGTTTGCGCTGCACGCATGTCTCAATGCCAAGAAATCTGCCAGTTGAATTGAAGGTTGCAAAGAGATGCAAGAAAAAGCAAACGGTTTCCAAGAGTGAAAAATGAGAAATGGTTGAAATCTGCTCACCAAAATCCATGTAGTATTGACAACTTGGGGTTTGCTCAACAATTTTTTGCCATGATGATGTGGCCATGGCCATCCTCCCCTTCGGCTCCTCGAAGGCTCTATCGTGAGCACTTAGAACCTCCAAGTTGACGCAAATCTTTGATTCACCCATGGACCCATTCCCTTGTGATTGGCTCCAGACAAATCCCAAGGCAACCCTTCGGAATCCTGAGGCCTATGGGGAAAGGTCCACTCCGATATCAAGAAAATATCAACCAAAATGGATGAAAGCTCTGCAACACCTCTCAGTTGACACTCAATGAAGCATTTTCCAAGGCCTATGGTCCTACTATGGATTAGTGCTCTGGTTGATTCAGAGGTTGAATCCCTACCAAATTCCCTCAGCACCTGCTGTTCAAAGACAACCTGCGGAACCTGATCCACTGGGGCGCCAGGAGAAGAATGACAGATTTCAACCGATGGAGTTTACCCAGTTGGTCAACAAAAGGCGGATTGGAAAATCCACATTGCAACTGTTCAGTCGATGATTTATGTGGGTTGTATTTTTTTTCTGCTTGCAATAATGATACATATTTATTGAAAGATGAACGTCTTGGAGGAGAATCTAAGTGACTCTCCAGGGTGGGTTCATCATCAATCCATTGCCAAACTAGCTATATCAACTTTGAAGAACAAAAACAGCACTTGCAAGTTGCTCAAAGAATAACTCCAAACAAATCCGAATTCCATTTTTTTTTAACCCTCCTGACACGACACACAACATTGTTCCCCTGTGAACGGATTGTCCACGCTGTGCCCTGAGGGTGTCATTGAGCTGCCCCAACATGCTGCAGGATGTAGGGCGGAAAGAGCTCTTTCACTCCAGCATCGACCACCTGAAATACGTTCCACCAGGGGGCCGGCATCCCCACAAGGAATGCAGCCATCCCCAGCCCTCCGCTCTGCTTGGAAGCCCGACCATCAGGAAATCCACCTGCATCAGCCAGGGCCGCTCCTTCAATGCCTGCCAGAAACGGCTCCGATCGGGTGGTTGGATGGTGTTGGATGATGGTTCAATCAGTGCCCGGGATATCCCGAAAGTGACCAGCCCAGCCCCGGTGCCTGAAAGAGAGAAGCAAAAACGTGGTCGGCATATTCCTCGACGAGTTCTTGCCTTGGAGCCAGGCCCATGCCGTCGGCCCATGCCGACTTCCAAACAGCTACCATTGAAGCTGTCGAAACTGGGCCTCCGAACCATGGCTTCACATGGAATTCCAGGTTTTTTGCTGCATTGCGGAAGTACTGCTTCACCCTGCCCAAACAAACCTCTAAGGCAAATGCAGGACCATGCAAAACCAAAAATGAGTATGGATGCTGACATAATATCATGACGAACGTCATTTGGTGGAGCAACTCATCAGGGTGCTCAATAGAATCTAGGATTGTCCAATATGGCATACCGCAACTCAACTGGCTTATCATTTATATCTTATTCCTCATGAAACCAGTAGACCACATTTTCAGACGCCCATACATCAATGTGAGTCATTCCCAACACCAGGTGTCTTTCAGTTCTCCTGCTTCGGAATTCCCACCGCACATCCATGGACTCAAAAGTGACCAGATCTTGTGACTGAAATAGGCCTCCAGTCCTGGTATCATCATGGTATCTCTATGAAAAAACACATCGTATCATCCCAGGTGGCACCGATGGCACCTCTTCTCCAGTTTGGCCTGGTCCCATTCTGTTTCTTGTGGAAGGATCGGCTCCAAGGCCTGGGTCACCGCAGCTGACAGCTGATCCTGCGGGCAGGTCTTGAAAATTCAGACTGGTTCCCACATCAACACGCGCCCATCTGGTCAATGTTTACAGATTTTCATGCCAAAGAATCCTAGACAAAAACTAGTTCGGGAGAGTGAGTTTGAATATAGTTACATGCCCTTTCCAAGGAGACCCACATGTGAAGCCACAGATCAGCTTCCTTGTTCCCTGCTATTTGAAGGGCAGACTAGCCAAAACTTAGGCGCTTCCAAGCAGGAATGGATTCTTTCCTCTCAACAATCAAAGAATGTCAAGGAATGGGCAGATTTCAAAGGCCTTGTGGTTACAAGTGGCTCATGGTTTGGGATGGTTTTATGGATCGGCATCAACAAGATTCCAACCTGCCACCATGGGTGACCCGTCCTCCTGCCAGTTGCCATTCCTACCATCCCCGCCTTGCCACCTGAGCCAAATTTCAACCCTCATGGAGGGAAAACCTAAATGTACACTGCTAGAGATCAGAACAAGTAGCGTTTTCTATATCCTCTGCACAAGCAAACTGGAACTGAACCTCCCAGCCACTTTTCTGGGGTCTTGGAGCGCAACAAATGCTCAAATCGGTTAAAATTTGAGAAACATGGACGAAAATTGCCGTCCTTCTTTGAAAGAATACAACTACTCCACCCACAGAAAAGTGTTGGCATGCAGTGACATTTGAAAGGACATACATGTATATATACATATATACAGTATGTACATGTGTAAATATAGTGACATCTTTCTGGCGCATTTACAAATAACAAACATGTTATCTGCCAGACTCACTGACAGGTATTCAGCACATCGATTGGCACTGGCATGAATTCTGACATATTGAATACATTGGTATTGCGGTGAGATCCCGTGCAATTTGAAGGACCGCGAGGGTGGATATTGAAGGAGCAATAGAAGGACAGTTCACATAAAATGTAGAGACCCTCATGGTGGAGACAAAATATGGATTGCAAACTTGGAAACAATTCCTTTTCAGCATTGTTTAACCGTAAAAACCAACAAACAATATGGACTTCACCAGCTCTGATGCCGAGTTGCTTCGGCATGGCCGCACGGGCCGTGGGCTTCCACTACAGGCCACAGAGCTTTGAGCGGATTTGAGCGGTGTCCAATTCATGAATCAGGACTTCAAACTTCAGACTATATATGTATATATTGTATATATAAATATATTGTGTATATGTATTGTATATGTATAGTGTATACATATATATATAATTATATATATATGGTGATTTTTGGGAGCTCAAGACTCAAGACTCAAGACTCTTCTTCATCTCGTGTTCTATACAGCTAGCATGTGCCGGCCCTTTTTTTTTCGCGTTGGCTAAGATATCAGAAAGTTGACAAATCACACATTGGCCGAGTCATCTATCATCTTTTGCGGCAATGGCACGGCCGCAGTGGCATTGGCATTCAGTGCGGCTGTGCGGCTGTGCCCTGGATAATCCTTGACATTGAGGCCCTTGCAGTTCCCAAAAGAACGTAGATGTATGCCATATGCGAACACTCACATGTCCAGTACATCTGTATTTCTTGTAGAGACATGGCCCAGTGGCAAGTTCTGCGGTTCATCCAGTTCGAAGGCACAGCTCTACAAAGCTTGGGCCTGGCTCTAGAGTCAGGGCTGCATTTCAGGTTCCATACTGCACGGTATGTATACACAGGCTTGGTTGTACATTGCTGTCTATTTGCGTATATACGATATTTAGACGTATGTGTACATATATGTGTATATTTACATATGTTCATTGTCATTTAGCTAAAGATAGGCAGATAGATAGATAGATAGATAGATAGATAGATAGATTAGATTAGATTAGATTAGATTAGATTAGATTAGATTAGATTAGATTAGATTAGATTAGATTAGGTTAGGTTAGGTTAGGTTAGGTTAGGTTAGATTAGATTAGATTAGATTAGATAGTTAGATAGATAGATAGATAGATTCTAGGTTTGCATGTATGTATATATACAGTCATATATATATATATACATACAGGTATTTGTGTCTGTGAGTGTTCAAGCTTTCCTACCTTTAGTAGCTATAGACAAAGATGGTTCGTTTCCTCGGCTCCCAAATCAACTCATTTCCCCAGCTATGGATCAACAGTTTGCATTTCCAGTTATAGATGTGACGGAAAGAAACATTCATCACGGAAGAGAATGGGGAAGCGACAAGCAAAAATGGCTCGTCCAGGAATGCTTCTTCTTGGGATGTATGACTTTGTTTCCCAAAAGAAGCTTACGGTATCTCATAGTCTCAGGATGATTCAGTTCCATGGATGAGGTTGTCGTGCACACTTGTTGTCAGAACCTTCCGCAAACCGGGAACTTCTCACTCAAATCTATCTTGCAAATCGATTCATCGGCACATGCACATTTTGCAAGTGCCAATCCAAGCCGTTGGGAGAATGCGAGCACGTGCGTTGCACCTGGCCGTGAAACAATGGTATCCGATCCAATAAGCGATGGATTTACACTGTATACAGTATACACATCACCTAAAAGTCTTCCCCCTAAAAGAAGGACCCGGCTTTGTCGTGGCATATGGTGGCAATCTGTCTTCGCCAAATCTTGGCTTCACCGAGTACTGCACTCGTAGCGAGGGGGCCGCGTCAGAAATTCACACCACCAAGGCTTCGTCGTCCGGGCTTGCTACGTCGACACGTCTTCTTACGCATCCTGGACGCAGAAAGCCATGGTGCAGAGACGCTTCACCCGGAGAGGTTGAAATTGGCATCTTAATGAGATCATCTTGACTCCCTGTTCCCGTGCATTCAGCAAAGTAAGTTTCTAAACAACCAATCCAAACTGCTGGTGATAAATCTTGCCAAAGCTACGGGGAACCGAACATCCCGAAGTTTCGCAAAACGGCGAAATGAATCATCAACCTTCATCAAACGTTGATGCGGATAATATAGTAGCATGGGATGAACTTCCGACCCAGTTCTGGCTTCTCAACGCCATGAAAAGAACCCTCTCTAATTATCTACTTTGCACCACCTGGGGAAGAAAGACCTTTGCGTCATGAATACGTATACGGGCCAATCCACAACCAAGGTAAGGCCTGAAATTTGGGGATGAATATTGAATACATATGATGATATGATACTGTATCCATGTGAATATCCATGTGAATATCCATGAATACCAACAGGTATTCAGCCACAGCTTTAGAGGGCTCAAGCGCCGGCCGCGCCGCGCCTTGCCAAAGCAGCTCTGGCAGATTCCAAGCTCTTCCGATGCCGACGCTCCTGGTCCAACGCCTACGACGTCGTTGTCCCATGGATGATCCCATGGATCCCGCAGCTGCTGAGCCAACTCAGCTCAGATGGATCCAGTAAACCGGGCTTTACCCATTTTGAACCACTGAAAAACGAGAAATCACACCTTTGAGAGTTGTGAAGGTTACTGACACAGGCAGATCTCGGACTCTTCCCCACCTGACAGGCACTCTCCTCGGCCATCCTGAGAAACAAACGTGACAGCTCTTTAATGCTTCAAAATAACTATCTGACGCTATCTGGGTGTCCGAAATTTGACGCACACATACAGACAAACCCTTGGCATCCGCTCTGCTTTTCAAGTGCAACAAACAACAACTCACTCTTTTGCTCACATTAAGGTTTTGGTTTGGGAGTACTGCCTCAAAATCTTCTCAGGGTCCATTGTGTTGGCCCTTCAGGCTCTGTTGTGATGATTCATTATGTCACAATGTGTCACAATGATGTCCTCAGCATTACAATGGTCCAAGAGTACAAGACTGCATCTGACCAGTGTTGAATCAAGTGGCTTCTCACCCTGGGCCACATACATCAAGAGGAGCTCCCGTTTTTCGCTCTTCGTCAAGGGAAAATCCCAAGCAATGCCGGTGTCCACACACCTGGAGCTGCGGGATTTCACACGTGCAGGGCACCTTGGAAAAGGTCCAGATATGGTTTCAAAATCCCAGGTTTGTGATGAGAATTCATGAGAATTCATGACATCATTTTGCTCCCTCAGAATCCTCTCAGAATCCTTTCAGAATCCTCGGCGCCTCACAGCAGAGAGGCGGAACATGCTGGGTCGATCTTCCAACCAATTTCGGAAGGCCTCGGCTGTCTTCACCTGGACATCGGCTCCCCCGCCGGCTCCCGGGCTCTGTGGTTTTGTTGATTTTTGGACGCCTCCAAAGTCCATTCATTTTGAGCCTAAAACTGGATCCCTCAATTCGACATCTCATGAAGTCTGAACCAAAAAACATCAATGCAAGACTCCAAACCCGCAGACCACACCACAACGAATCTTCAACATCCAACATCTGACAGTCACCCCATGAAAAGGACACCCTGCAGCTCAAGGTTGCGGGAACCGCCTCAACCTCCGAGTCAGATACACTGGGAGAGGATGCACGGGAGCTAGCAGCCGGCTGTCCTCTGCACAGGTCTGGATGCTTCAAAACAGAGATGGCAACCACAATGATACCAAATGGACCCAGAGACTTCTCCATCATCTCCATCCCAGCAAAATCGCATATCTCCGGCACAGTCCTCGTCCAGAGAATGAGGCGCGCCTCGAACGTCGTTTTTTTCTCTGCACGATTTGGCGTCTCAAAGCTTCCTTTCCACTGCTTTCAGAAGCCTTGAGCAGCAACAAGACTGTTGAGTACGAAGGATGGGCTGTGCATCTTACCTGTTGAAGAAATGTAGAAATCACAGAAGTTTAGAACTGGAGCAACTGAAATCATCTCAAAAACCAGCACAAAGCATGGTGTTTGGAAACAACCAGCCCCACAATGCAAGACCTGCAGATTTCACAACATAGACATAAATGATCATAAATGATCATAACTGATCATAAATGTGTAAGCAATGCAGCACACCACAAGCACTGAGACCCTTGAAACCTCTGAGGCTTCGTAGAGACACGACGAAGCACCCAGCTCTTCCCGCTTCGACTCGCTCTCCTCAGCCTCAGCCGTCTCTGTGGACGCGGAGGCAGCGGCGGGGTCGTCGTCCTCGACGCCAAGGTCCTCGGATTTGGTGCCTGGCGCAGAACGACAGGCACAACGATACCCCAAGAAATCCCTCTGAGCCAAGGAATGTTTTGGAAAACGAATGAAAGCGAGGAAAAACTGTTCAGGAAGGCCTCCCAACTCCTTTGATGTTTCTGGAACTTGACACCAAAACAATACAAAACATGACATTGCTGCGTCGCTGGGCCATGGCAGGCCTTGAAGCCTTGCCAGCTGCGTGCGTGCGACGTTTCGCTCGGCAGGGTCCAAACTCTTCAGCGCCGACCTCAAGCGCTCTACCCAAAAACAAGAAAATATCATGATTAAAATGCTTAATACTTAAACAACGATACCAAATAGTTAACTTAAATAGAAACTGGCTGCACGACTCTCAATTTGTGTCTTTCAAGCACAACAACCCCTTAAATCTTGGGGCGATTCGAGATAGGAAACTAAGACTGGCGAAAGGTGTTGGCATGAACTGACCGAACCTCACTAGGGAAAGAACAAATCCAGAAACACCATGCATGTTTTTTCCTCGATTTGTTTTGATTCTATAGTCTGATTCAAGCAAAATGCTACATTTCCGATGGTGATGAAAACAGGCAGAATCTGATCAATCGATTGATGCAAAAAAACAAAACCATGAGCAGCTGCTACTATGAGGAATTGGAGGAAAAAAAAGTATCGACCAAAAAGTTGCGGAAAAGGATATGTCTTGAACTTCATTTTGATGCCTGTATTACTGTATGTTCAACGTTGACATAAGTAACATCACTCTGGTTCTGCGCTTCAAATCTACCCAAACCGCTCAACGCCAACCCAGTGCACACCAAGCAACTGAAGCATTGACTCATCGGATTCTTCCGCGCCAGCAAAGGCACCAAGCAGCGCAGAGCACAACTCATCTATTTCCTCGTCCCTGTCGTGGCAAAGTCATTGGCGCACATGAAAATGTCATTGTCACATGATATCAGCAAGCGTGTTTACCCATGCATAGACGCATAGACATCTCTCACTTTTCTGGGTATGCCTTACTTGAGACTCGCCCAGACATCAACTTGAGGTAAGTGATCGGGTTGCCATTTTTGGATATCCAGGATTATCTAACATGGCTGGGCTCTGAAGAGCTTCTGAGCTTCATCAAGCTTCGTTTGATTTCATCCCACCATTGGCTGCACATCTCCACCTCTGCTCACATTCACGGAGAGCTTCTTCAGCATCAGCGCCAGCCTGTTAATTGCGAGTGCTTTGATGCGCTGTAGGTTTGTTTTCTCAGCAGATCCACACCAATTGGACCGGACCATTTGTTCTTCAAAAACATAACAAATGGCCGCCAAAGTACAACATTGACTGTGGCATCTATTTTCAACTAAAGATCTGAAACCATCCCAAGAAAAAATCCTGTACGTACAAGAAACTGCACTGCCTAACAAGGTCGGCAGTGAGCAATTCGAAGGAATCATACTGTCTGGGGCATAACAAGCGTACTGCCCCGCAGCTGCGTGGTGGCACAACCCTTGTCCCAACATATGACTATGATAAGACCTCCACATATGTATTCTGGAATTCATCATAGTTCCACATGTTCCAGTGTCACATTGTATCTTCATCCCCACATTGGATTTCCAACAGTCCGACCTCCAACAGCCGAACAGCGCAGGGTAGGTGCTGGTGCAAGACGCTCAACTGCAGCGGCGTGCGACCCTGCTGATCCCTTGGCCAAGGGCCAGTGATAGGAAGCTCGTGCAAGTAGCGCCTGAACCACGACCCGGACGACCCGTTAAACCCCCAATGTAAGTCCTATCAAGCCTTCCAAGCAATTCTTCAAAGGTTTGGGAATTTCTCCTGTTTATTCTGAATTACTTGTTCAGTCTACACACTACCCACACGATCGCAAGGATCCAAGCCAAGACATTGGTAGCTTGCCCAACAAACACACAAGGTATGCACATATTTCGGCAGTATCAAAATCTTGGCCCCTGAATGACAAAGTGATCCTCATATGAGCTGCCATTCTTTCTCCCGAACTTCCCATGGCAAATGACAGTGATCCAAAAGTGGGGTCCCAAACACATCACAAGTTCAATCCAAGTTTTGTACATTCTTGAAGCCTTCTTGAAGCCTTCTTGAAGTATGCATAGCAACTTTGATCCAAAAATCGCACCATTCCCAGCATACCCCACCCACCGGGCCGCGCCTCACATCCGGCAACCGGCCTTCCGCCGCTGCATCGCACAGCGGCTCCGGGCGCCACGGGGCGGTGAGCGCCTGCGGCTGCACCAGAGCAGCGTCGCCTTCCCGCGCCAGCAGCAGCCAACCCACCAGCCGCTTCCTCCACGGAGTCTGTGGAGTTTCGGGAGGTTTCGTGGAGTTCTGCCATCAAAATGAAAAAAATGAAATATAGTCTATATAAACAGTATATATATGTATATGTGTGTAATAAATATATATAAAATATGTCATATAGATAGTGTGTATATTGAATATGTATGAATATGTATTCTGTATAATGTATATATAATCACATCAATTTCATATACAATTCCTACATGTGAAACACCAGTGATTTTCGCTTGGCCTGGGTTCGAGACACTGCCGCCACTGCCAGGATTCGTCCCAGCCAAAGAGCTCCACCGCTTCACCTGGCGCCAACCGTGCAGCCGTTTATTCATCGCCATGTTTTGCGTTTCTCTATATATATAATGATATACATGTATGTATACATAATTATGTACAGTTTTACATCTCCACATTCATACCATCTATACCGTCTATACCTATTGCATGCAAACACGTACAAGTCACACAAAAAAGAAGGACTTCATCATGTCATTTCTTTGCGCAAGGCTCCAACTTGAAGAATTCAGCCGCAGCCCAGCGCCTTGCGATAGCCAAATGATGGTCGCTGCATTGAAGGAAGGCCCCCGTCGCAACGCCGCTTTCTCCGCAGCGATCTGGCCCCACGGAACTGTGATCGTCTGGACTAGGAGAACAACGGCGATTTTGTTTAAACTAATTATATACTAGTTTCCACCACGGCACCAAGCGACAACTTCAAGGAGTGAGAAATTTGTGTTGACCCGGCACGACTTCTAGAAAAATTATCAGTAGCGACGCAACGGAAAGACAGCTGCCCTTGCCTCATAGCAGCTGCCAGGGCCAATCAAAGACTGCGCATCGCAAGAAACATTTTGCCATTGGCTAGAGCATGTTAAAGCAAAACGAGAAACATGACATCCATTACGGTGACCGTACGAAACTGACGGTGACCAAACTTGGCATTGGAAACGTCACTCAAATTCCAAGGCCTTCAGCGGTCCTATCCACAGTATTTCTTCCACCTCCTCCTAGCGCAGGGGTTGAGTATCGAAACCGAGCATTTCATGCGGCCACGGCTCTGTGAAGCTTCAACACGGGGTCACCTCGAAGGGTTCTGGGTCATCCAGTTGAAGCTTCAACACGGTGCAGCCTTGGACCGTCACCGGCAAGTATCCTCGGCACAGCTTTTAGATGAGTTGGCAACGGAAACGACAGCTGTCGAGTGGAAAGGAAACCAACTCCTCGATTTTGGGGAGAATTCCATGCGTACTCCTTCGTGCCATCAGAGCTTTGGTCCAAAGAGTCATGGCAATTGTGAAGCAAAGTGTCTGACAGTATACTATTGTCCAAACGTGTGACTCAAAGGGCCACAGATTAATTTGCTCACTTTCTCATAAGTAGATGGATCGATAGACAGATAGGTTGACAGTTGACAGGTACATAGATTAGATTAGACTGGATTAGATTAGATTCGAATAGACTAGATTAGACTAGATTGGATTATCTTAGATCAGATCAGATCACATCAGATCACATCAGATCACATTGGATTGGAGTAGAGTAGAGTAGAGTGGACTACACTAGATTAGACTAGACTAGACTTAACTAGATTAGATTCGTTCAGATCACATTAGCTTAGATTAGATTGATAAATAGTAGATAATCTAGGTACATAGGTAGCTCGGTAGATAGGTAGCTTAGACAAAGGTTAGATTAAAAATCAGACAAGAGAAGAAGAGAAGAACAGAGAAGAGAGAATAGAAATGATCGATGTAGATACACATATGATTCACATATTATTCATATATGATTCACATCATCACATATGATTCACATATGATTCACATCATCACACATGTGAAACCATGTGAAACCACACCGGTTGTGCCTTCCCAGCCAGTTTCCACATCCAGGCGTCGTCCAGCTTTCACCTTGAGCCACGTCTTCGTGTCGTTGAGACTGCCCCAAACGCAGCGGCCCCAGGCCACGGGCTTCAGTGCCTTCGCAAAAGGATCGGCTGCGGGTTTCGTTTACCCCCATAAAAATTGGGATCTCACGACATGGGGCGAGTGCTGAATTCAGCGAGTAGTTTCGCAACAACCATGTCGCATTGTTTCAAAAATGCCACGTGCTGCATAAAGATTTGTTTTTGCTCAATAATGCCAGCGTATGCAAGTTTGAGACTGCCTCAGCCTTTCAACACTGATGTGAACTTTTTGCGGGACAGCCGGTGCCTTCTAAAAACATCTCTATCAGATCACCCACAAAGGAAACGTGGGAAACTCCCGGCAGTTACGGATTGAGAATTGGTCCTGAATCGTTGGTCCTGAATCGGTCAATAGGATTGAATAGGTCGACATAATCAACATAGGTCCACATCTCCAAGTGATTCAAAGGTCCGGTCCACAGCTTTCCGGGCACCCGATTCTTGTCGCCATCCGGGGAGGTGCGGTAGCGCAGCCCAGAGCTGTCCGATCGCAGAAGACCTCAGTGCGTCTGAAAATGGTGGACTAAATGATGGATACAAAACCCGATGTATGATTTATGTCTATTTATGTCTAAGTCTATTTGCGGCCACTAAAAATAGGGATAGGGATGAGGATGATGATGATGATGATGATGATGATGATGACGATGATGACGATGATGACGATGATGACGATGATGACGATGATCCATTGGGTCTTGGGGTTCTTTGCCAAGGAACTGTTGTCCACCAGGAAACGTTGAGGGCCCGTGGCCACAGCTCCCTGGGTGGAACAAAGAAACCCCACGACCCTACTGTGCCTACATAATTTCTGAAGGATCAAGGCCATCAAGTGGCCATCAAGTGTTCTTCACTCACTTGGAAACAAAACTCAGATTTGGGCAACGTTCTGCGGCTGTGTCGCGGAGCCAGCACTTCGCTGCTCAGCGGCCCATTCAGAGAAGCGCGGCATGCGGAGATATGTCGAGTCACAGTGCATTTCAATGCAGTTGTTCATCCTTTTTCAGCAGCTTCGAAATCTGGGTATTTTTGACATCAAACCATGGGAGAGATGGAAAGACTTCTGTTGATGTCAGTTCATGAAACCTACAGCCCTGGAAACTGCGGCCAGTTTCAGATGGAGTCAGCATAGCCCAACTCCTAACAGGTACATCCCAGAGAGTCTGATGAAAAGGAGAACGGAAATGAATCAGTGTGGTTCCCCAAAAAGTCAAGATGTCTCAAAGCCACGATCAATACGGTGTCACACGGTCCACTTTCCACAGAAACACCCAGTCTGAGGCTCAATATTCATGGCGTGTTGATCGGGATCCCCAAGGCAAACATCATCTTTTTGCGGAGGAGCTAGTCCAAAAACTATATTGGGATGTACGCGACAAGCCATTTTGGTTGTGCAAAACCCAACCAATCTGCTTAGCAGATGGCTCAACTTCCTTATGCCTTGCAGCACAAGTAACTATGACATGCAGAAGAAATAATCAGAAGAACAACAATGGAAACAATAAAACAAGGAACCCACTGAAGAAGATCGAAAAACAAAACAAGTAGAAAACGAGGTCTGGAGCCAATATAAACGCAAAAACCTCTGACTGCATGTAGAAAATAAGCCCAAGAGCCCGAATGAAACGTAGAAATGCGAGGCCATTATTTTTCGCAACAAGCACTGGTGGGTGAATCCAACGAACTGCAAAACGCTGACCGCAGTTACCATTTATATAATTCCTGTATATTTTCTTGGACGGTCTCAGGGTTAATCACATTTGATCACAATGGTCGGCAAAAAAAAAGGATCTCCCACCAGGCGTGAACTCCAGCCTCACATATCTCACATTGCTACTGTCAGAGCTGCTCCAAGAATTTCATCACAGAGTGTCGAAGCGGTTGTGGAATGTTTACCTAGGAACGAGTCCAAACGGTGCAGCATCAAGTCTTGCAGGCGCTTGTTGAATGCCTCCACATCCTCGATCTTGCCCAAAACCAACTCCTGAACGCAAGTATAAACGGAAGCAAGATGAACGCTTGACTTATCTAATACTTATCTATATTTGTCTTATTTGTCTTATTGCCTTGAAATGAAAGCCACCAAGCATTGATAGGGACTTGTGCAACAGGTCTTCCGTTGCGCTTGGGCTCCCGCAGCGCACCGCGCCTTGTCTGCCGGAAAGGACGCTTCTGCCTGTCGCACATCGGAGGACGCCAGCCGTCCAAGGCAAACGTCTCTGGAGGCTCCCGAGTGAATCTTCACCGCCTGGAGGGGTCTTCCACGGTTCAAGCATTGTTCAAGCATTGTTCCAGCTCATTGGCTTGATAAAATGAGAAAATTGCAATAGATCAGAGACATATAATCATATATCTGATTACCTGATTACCTGTGAAATTCTCAGGCGGTGATGGCGGTGTTTGTTTACCATGGGTAGTAAACTCGTGTTTGCAGTCTCTAAACCAAATCATGAGGTCCACCATGGCACAACGGAACAGGGGAACTGTGGATGTGATGATGGCACCTGGGATATGTGCAAATTATCCGCTTCAACCAGTTCGGCCACGCACCAAACACGCGTCAGCAGGGTGAAGTTCACATCCATCGCGACAACCTGCTCCAATCTCACCTGTTGGGGATGAGGAAAAACAGGTGGACATAATGTGAGATGGATTGTGTATCATGCAAATGCTTCAAGAATCCATAGAAATCTCGTCTGGCAGAAGCAGAAATTGGAGCTGCCACATGCACAAGCTCTTGCCAAACAGAAATGCTGGATGATGTGGATGCCAACGATATATTCTTCTCTGCAAGGCTAAATTGTAATTCTCTCATGGAAGAGCAACTATGGATCAATGCATCATACATGCAAAATGCTCGGATTCCATGACCATTTCTAAAGTCCCTAGGGATCCCTAGCATATCTGCCCCCAGGCCGCAACCACATGCCGCCGAGGTCGGCAAACCGAAGCTGAAATGCACCCTTGCCTCAGAATAGACTTCACGCAGTCGCCGCTTCAAATAGTTCATCATGTCATCGAACTTGTTCATTTCCTTGGTCAATTGAGTCAAGTCAGTTCCTCCCCACAAATAAGAATTGACAGAACATTATCAAAATCTGCGCTCCTTTTTGTCCCCTCATTTTGTGTGTGTGTGTGTGTGTCCTGATGTTGGACCCCTAAAACCACCATTGAACTTCAAGGCAGCGGGGAACCCTGCATATCACAGTGTATTTTCGCAGCGAGCAAGCATGTACACGGTGACCAACTGTTGGACCGCATTGATTAGTGGTGTTGGGGCTTTGCTTCATTCTAAAAACAAAGTCCGGAACGAGATGTACCAATCACAAAGAATGCCCGTGTGAAGAATTTGCCAAAAGAAGTGGTCTGATTCAATGGCCCATTTCCCAAAATGCCTGGCCTATACTCGGAAGTTGTTGTGATATGGCAGCTACTAGTGAAGGTGGTCCAACCTCCCTATAGCCCAACTCCGAGCCATTTCGCCGAACAGGGCCGAGCGTCACTGAAATCGCCTTCAAAGTGCTTCTGGGTGCCGCAACCACAAGTGGTGATGGGATGACCTGTTGAATCTGTCGCCGGTGCTCTGGCACAAATTCCTGCATGTTGATTGACAGAAAAGGCACAGACCCAGTAGGGGACACTCAGTTGATTCCTCTCATCCAGCTCTTGGTGTAATCTGTCAAAGTCCTTGTTCTTCAGGAGACTCACCACACCATCATATGTCTCTTGTTGCAGAGCATCTGCAAAAATGGCTCCAATTAAGTGAGTAAACTTGTTGCCCCAATTGTGCGTCACCATTTTGTACGCCAACATGGGGACGCCACGGTTCACGGCAGTTGCATAGGCATAACCACAGCCGGCACAGCCGGCAGGCTCTCCACCCAGCGGAGGTAGCTTGAAATACTCTCGAGATGCCATCTCAAAGGGCTTCTTCGGCAGAATCTGGACGGAGGAGCTTTCATCCATAGCTTTGTGGAATGCTCCTGACGATGTCAGGATGTCAGGGGCATGCGCAATGGTTTCCTGGGGAGCCTCTTTCAAATACTGTTGATGGAACTATCAACCTTCATGCTTCAAAGCCACATGGGCAACAAATTCAAACAAGAACAAAGTATGTCGACCTGTACAAACAGAACAAAATATGGCCACATCATGGCAATCTCTTTCGGAAAGCTGCATTCTGGCTTTCTCAGGTCGGAAGCATATTCCCGCAGAAAGATGGGACTCCCAAAACAATCGAACTCAGGTTCAACTTGATCATCCAAAGGCTTAAACACCTCTGTCTCTATTTGTGTTCTGTCGGGAATGGATCAAAGTGGGGGATCCCTAATCACACAACAATCCCGACTAAAATGGCCCATATTGGTTCATTTTGAGGGTCCTAAGTGTTGACCCTTCCCGTACCTATTGATGGATGTCTACGCGCCTGCTGCCACACTCTGCGAGCCATACGATGAGGCACAGCTGCCGGTCTTGGCGACGGCTTCCGCATCTTGGATTTCTTGCAAGGAATGAATGCGGACGTGAAGAGATGTTTCACCAAGTTGGATGTCTCCTTCAAAGCCACTCTGGAAGCTGGAATTAGGCAAGACTGCTTCGCAGACTGTCTGTTCCAGCTCTAAACTAATGCGGATAGCTTCTTGGTTGATATCTTGCAGGACGAAAACTGCTTCCCAGGACGGCTCCTTTGGCCGAACTGAATCGCCACCCTTCCATGGCTTGGTGCCGGAACCATTCACGGCATGAACTGAGCAGATCGCTTTGGTCTGCTCAGTCTGCTCCAAGTGCTCACCTTTGGGCAACGGCTCAAGGTGCTCACGGTGCTCACGGTGACATTGGACAACGATTTGATAGTCACTGGAGCTTCTCATCTGCAAGGAGCCAGGGATCACGACTTGGCGCACCACGTCATGAGTGGTCGACTGGTCTGGATCAAAATGTGACATCTGCTCCAGGTCAGCATAGAAATCCAACAATTGCCTCACCGTGATGCCACGCTGTGCCAACTCCATGACCTTGTTCTCCCACGTCGATCTTTCACCTGACTCCAGAGACTCCAGGGACTCCAGGGACTCAGCACTCCCGGTGTTCGACATCTTCGAAGTCGAAGTCGTCGAAGTGGAGCACAGACTCAAATCGAGTCCGAACTTCCTGGGAGGATCTGAGAGCAGTGCTGGTTGGGCGAAAGCAGTGAGTTCTGACACCAGGCCTGAAAAGATGCAGGAAACCAGCGGCACAATGATCAATTTTCGAAGAAATACCACGGTGAATGATAGCATCCATTTCCACTCGTCAGCTTCACTCAGATTTGCCAGAAAGGCTGTTATCACCAGCACATGGAGGCAGGAAAGGCCAATAGCCACTGTCCAAAACTGAATGTCCCACCAGAGTCGCTTGCGAAGCTGCCTCCGGCGGTCGACTCGTTGTTCAAAGTCTCTCCAGGCCAAGTAAAACATCAAACTGCGTGGGATGAAATTCAAGAGAATGGAGAAGAGTGTGACAAATGTGTACCACAGAAAGGTGCCTTGCTGGACTGGACAGTCTGCAGGGCTGCGGGCAGCTACTGCAGATCCATCCACCGAGAAGAAGATCGCAACGAACGCCAATGAGCCCAGGATGCAGTCCATGAAGATTTTGCCTCGTTTGGCTGCAGTGACATGCAAATCACAGTGAAGCAAGGTGTAAGCAGGGTGACAAGCTAAAAAGGTGGAGCACACTCGGTGAAGCCGCGAGGAGTGCATCAAAACAAAGGCCTCTGGTAGGTCTCCTTCCAGTTTCATGACCAAAGACTTGAGCACCGGCGACTTTTCCACAGCCAGACTGCCCTGCACCCAGCCATTCCTTCCCCAAACATGCATTTCAAGAGATTCTATGTGTAGCTTGTGCTGCAGCGCCACATATCTCAAGGTATTTCGCCAGATACTGTCATCCTGAATTCTGCTGGAAATCTGTGGGTTTATCACCCTGTGTAGCTTCTTATGGATCCGCTCCAAGTCTGCCTGGTGAAACTGCGCCAGGCTGCCCACACTCGACACGTGCTGCAGGGCTGGAACTGATGGAAGGCTCCGGTTCTGACGGTTCTGAGAGTCCGACGCATCGCTGCGCCCAGATCTGCAAGTGCCACAGCTTCTGCGAGTGCCACTGCTGCGCACCGGTGGCACCTCGGTCAGGAAGTTCTCGTCCTTCCACAGCCCAGAACGTCGTACCGACGCGTCAAGGAAGCCACCCATAACGATCAGAGCCAGCAGCAGAGCGATCGAAGACCAAAGAAATATGGCTGGGGGCCTTGACCACCAGCGAGGCTTCAGAATCTCTTGCAAGCTTTCCTCCGACAAGACGTTGATGTTTGTGCAATCCAAAAGCCTTGGATGTCTGAAAAATGATTAAAAAAATCAAGAAATACTGGAGATCAAGCTCAGTCCAAAGAGTTCACTTGATGAAGTGGCCAACAGATGCTTTCGGCAGCCCAATTGATCGATTTGGCGTTTCCGAGCCAGTCCCCGGAGCCAGCCACTAGCTTGGGATTGGTATTGGTAAAGGGCCTAGAATCCAGAACCTGACAAGACGTGTCGAAGCAAAATTCTTGGGACCAAACCTGTCAATCCTGTTAGCCTTAGCATTCAACGCCGAGGTAGTATGGGGCAAGAATTAGCTTCCGAAACATGTCAGGGGGTTCATCTGATACTTAACTCCGAGCAACAAATCCAGGAAGCCAGCAAAGATGGAAAGGTGATAAGAGACACACCAAGGCCCTGAAGCCGACAGGTTGAATGCCTCCAATTCCTCCGCTGTCGCCAGGCGCACCCCGTCGGTAGACCAGATGTCCCCATCCAAGTATGCACATGTCCATCTGGAGGCGTCAAAAGGTTCAGTCAGTGGCCCCAGCTTCACATAGATGGGACTAGAGGAGACCACTTTTTGAGCTGTCAAGTTTTCCAAATGGTAGATGGAGACGTCCACGACTCCGGTCGCTGGCTTCAACAAGCTGCGACTTGTAGCTTGCAAAATGATTGCGTTCTGGTTCTCAGAAAAGGAGGTCGCCACCAGCACCTCATCGTTCTGGAAAACCTGCTGACACCGATGGAAAAGACTCTACAGGACTGGGTGATGGCTTTTTAAGACTTTCCATGTGCCAAGGATGACTGCCGTGTGACTGTAGGTTTCTGAGGCAACCGGTTTGTGTGGTACAGCAACTTAGGTACACCTTCAACAACGAAAAATAGGATCCACAAACGAAAGGGCATGTGGGTTGCCAGCATATCAGGTACTAAGCTGCATTGCCTAAGGGTGGAAACATCCTGCCCAAAGAAAAAGGCACTGACTGTTATGTTCTGAAGTGAATGGGGACGTCAGTGGCACATGTATACCATCATTTTGAGTGAGTTCAAACCTTTGAGTCAGACTCCAGGAAGTGGGAGCACAGTAAATAGGTCCAACCTAGCAGGGCCCTGGTTCAAGTTGCTGTAGAAGTATATGATGCTGAGGACCTAAGGATTGGACAGAACTTTTGACAGAACCTGTGAAAAGCAAAGGGCTGCTGGTTGTGCAGTGATCATGTGTCCTCCTGGCAAGCAACATTCATCTCATAAGCTCATATAAAATCATATAAAATCATTCTGACGGTGATCTTCTATTTAGTGAGCCTCAGGCAAACAGCCAGTCGTTAAAAAAATCCGCCTCAAAAGGAAGCACTGCGCCGGATGTCTCATCAACCAGCTGTGCATACTCGCCAACGGAACGGTTCAGTGGCTCCTGCAGCCTGGCAACTGATCCAACTGATCCAACTGATCCAACTGATCCAACTGCCCACATCACCCCTGTTCCATGGCCTCATCACTGCCACTTTGCCAATGGATGTCTCACTGACAATGCGGATGATTTGATCACCTGATGTGGCGTTTGCGTCAGACAGTTGGCCTCAGTCGCACACGGGCACTGATAAAAAACGATTGGGTGAAGTTGGACAATCTAGAAGGATGCTGCAAAATGATGCCAAGGCACATTTTCTGATCCATTGATATTTTTTATTTTTTTCAAATGAAACAGGACTCACCATGGAGTGTTCAACGACCACGGCGACCATCGAAATCCGATCTGAGGCATCTGAGGCTTCAACGAAGCAGGACCTCGGTGCTTTGCTGCAGCTGCTCCAACGTATTGGCAACGGATCCTGGCGCCTGGCGACGTTTCCGACATGGACATAGAAGTGGGCTTCAATACCATCCACTGGATCTTTACGTGAAAGCATGGCATAGGTTTGATCTTTCAATGAACCCGCACATGATAGCATGCCAAGCATGCCATAGGAAATTTGTGACGATTCATGGCGACTATGGATCTGCGACATCTTTGAACTTTTGCGGTGAAACACCAAAGCTCTGCTGACGCCTCTGCACTAGCTTGGACGGTTGCTTCCCAAATCCCTGAAACGTTGGTATAGTAAAGTAGAACATACACGATGTCATACATGGTTGAGAGATTGTCAGTTTTGAGGAACATCAGGGCACCCCTTGTTGACAGCTGCTGCCCTGCCACTGATTTCACAGTTGTATCCCAGGCGGGAAACATCTCCGAGCCTCAAGAGAGCTTGAAGTGCTTGTTGAAGAGCTTGTTGAAGTGCTTGAGGTCAAAAAGACTGTAGATGTCTGGCAAGAAGTTGCAAACCCTTGGGTGAAAACGTACATTTGACGTATGATGTCGCCTTTTTTCACCGACTACTTACACCAGGTGGTCACAGCCAGGTCGTGGCAGTTTCTCAGTTCACACTGTACTAACCCAAGAACCGCACTGAACTGCCACAGTCTGTGGAGCAGAGCATGGCACACCATGAAGCTCAACTGAATTTGGGTGCTTCAATATTGAAGGAATTTGGAGGAACACTTCGGGAAAAATACAATGACCTCCAAATAATTTGGTCCGAAGGTCGGGTCCCAGGTCCTTTGGAGTTCCAATTTTTTCCCCCAACGAGCAGTGCCGATGCAGAAGCCGAATCAAACCAAGTGCAATCTGTATCTGGGAGTATTGCAAAAACATAGTCCCTTCATCAAAACGTTCGGATGGAGCCGGTAGCAACAACTTGAAGTGTCACAGCAACGATTTCAAATTCATTATGATCTATATTAATATATGCATACATATATATATATATACATATTAATATTAATATAAATAAAGTGTCAATACATATCCAACACCATGGCTCCTGCGCTTCACAGGACATCGGCGCGCCTTCGGAGACGTGGTCGAAGTGCTCCACCAGGACGTGGTCTGCGTGCTGAAAACTGTTTTGGTATGCGATTGTTATCGTTGTATGCTATGGGTTAGCCAAAATGACGCAGAAAGCTGATAGAGCCCGCGCACCCGAATGCACTTCGCGAGATAAGAGAATCGTACTCTAAGATACTTCAAGCTAAGATACTCCAAGTGCTCTAAGTACCAGAAGAACGAAAATCTGTCAGCCAAAAACAAGCATGCGGATCCGTAGCCACACCCATGCAAAACTGAAATGCAGTCGGGAAAAAAGTCCCGTCAAGTAGCATGGGTCTAGGTCAAACGGCTACAACTGCTTGAAAATAATCTAATATCATGCTGCCAACCTGCAAATATCTGGGGATCTTACTTGACCAGGAGATGCCCTTCACCGGACCGAGTGTGTACAAAATTATCCCCTTCATCATATTCTGCTGAGTCCATTCTCCTACACATTCCTCAATCCTCAGGTTATGCCAAACTCTGCGAAGACTTTCTGTCCGGAGGGCTCTCCCAGCAGTGGTCGTTTGGTATTTCTACCCTTGACCCAGGGCACACTTCCCGCCTTGGACGATGTTGAAGTGCTGGACACCGCTTCATGCGAAGCGGTAGATCTGGATTCACTCGTCGCTAACGTCTGCACAGCGTGAAGCAACGGTTTAAAAAGGAAGGATACACAGCATGCGCTCAGTCTTTGAGGACAAGCACAACGACTGCAACATGGACTCTTGAGGCTCGTCATCACTTGCCTGCTTTGAACTGAATGACTTCATTTCCTTTCCAGATTCAAGTATAGTTTAGCGTATTGACTGATAATGCTTTGTTCGCGAAGGAAACCGTTAGTGGCAGTGGCGGCTATAAGTGGTTTTTGGTTGACAAGTTGCCTAATTGCAAACATTTTGAGGATTGAATGATCTACTAAGAAGATGCTTACTTTAATACAAAATTCATTCAAAGACGTCGTTCATCTCATCTTTCTGAATCTTCAATCCAACGGGTCTGCCGCTATGCCTACCTCTTTGAAAAAACGGGGTTCCCAGCCTGTGACATTGACGTTGAAACACCGTTCAAAGTAGCCGTGCTAGTTGTGCCAACCATGCTCGTACCACTGCTAGTAGCCGTGGTAGTTGTGCCAAACGTGCTCGTACCACTGCTAGTAGCGATGCTCAATGTGCCAAACGTGCCTGTACCACTGCTAGTAGAGGTGCTCAATGTGCTGGACGTGCTCGTACCACTGCTAGTAGCGGTGCTCAATGTGCTCGTATGACTAGTGGAAGTAGCCGTCCTCGACGTGGATGTGCCCGTACTACTGCTGGAAGTAGATGTGCTCATCGTGCGGGACGTGGTTGTGAACGAAGTGCTGGATGTGCTCGACTCACTTGTTGTCGACGTCTGCAGAAGGTCAAAAAAGACTTTGTGCAAGGGACACATGCACAGGTCAGGTCTTTCAAAAAGAGTATGCAAAACGATTTTTGACAGCTCCATATCCTTTGGCCTAGAAATATTCAACGAGGAACATTGAACATTGGATCTTAATTCTATCTTCTCCCAGTATAGCCTTTACACATTTTGAACCGCATTCATCACAATATTCCTTTCAAGTACGGAACAGCAATTTTCCCATCGAAGGTCTTTTGTTTTAATCACGGGCACGATAGACCTTGCAAAGGAAATTTATCTTTGGATGCTACATGTAAACATGGTTTGAGTTGTTTAGAACTTGTAAAGGTATTTTTGTCTTACCAACACACAACCTACACGATAATGTGCAAATGCATTCAAAAGTGTCCAATATCTTATTTTTGCTCATTTCATGATGCGGATACAAACACAACAACTGATGCGGCGCTTCGGCCAAGCCTTTAGTCCTGAGGGTATGGGAAACTTATTTCTCGTTTCTGCGGACTTAAGTTAAATATTCCCAGCACACAAGGACATCCGTGATGTGAGAAACCCAAAACAAAACCACCGGCCCCAAAACACAACGGGAGCGGAAAAAACAAGACGACGCCAATTTGGTGTTGGCTCGAACATTTGGATTGGCAATCAAGTCAAGATATTTGATACAGTAAACCAGAATGCTTGCCTAAACCAGAACCTGCAAATGAATGGGCAACATGCAGCAACAGCATTGTGTGAGCAGGGAACCGTACTTTCGGTGGCGCAGGCATGCGCAGGCCATGTGCATGTGCTCTTCGATTTGCACGATGACAATAGTTGACCAAAGACTCAACTCACCCATCAATGGACAAAGCCAAGCAATGGAAACTGACCAATCAATCGACGAAACATTCGACCAGTTGGATCCAACCAATGTAGCAGTCAGTCTTTCAACCAAGCAATCAAGCAACAAACGGTCAGGCGAAGAAAAAATGAGCCAATGGCCGAAGCTGTTCCTGTTGGTGATTCACGTGATTCACCTGCAAGTTTTACCGTGCTTTTCCATAGATTCCCAACACAGTGGTTTTGGATCATTGGATCAGACCGCGGATCGTGCCTCAGACCTTGAAGTGCTGCTTAGTGTAGCGCTGGTGGTGCTGGAGACGCTGGATCTCGTGGACGTGGTGGAAGTGGCTGTGCTAGACACGGTGGATGTGATCGACTGGCTTGTTGTGGACACCTGCACAAGGTGAGGCAACCACTTTGCACAGTGAAGGACCCTCGCCTCAAAAATCTACTGATTACAGTATATATACAGAATCTTTGGCATACCTTCCGGATCTTCGCACAACAGAGTCAGTCTGCACCCATGACTACCAAGACATTGTCATTGAGGCCAGTGACTGTGAATGTCGAGCTTGTGCTGGTGGTAGTTGTGGGCGCGAGCACCTGGTACATCAAGGAACTTCACCCTCTGAAACCGTGGCAAAGTATATGCATCGGTATTCAACTAGGCACCATGGCATTTCAGTGCAAAACCGTTAGTGAAGTCAATGCATTTGCAACCCCTCAAACCTGAGGGCACAAGAATACCAGCAAAAAGCTCACTTTCGTGGGAAAAAGTCACTGGTGAAGAGAGAGACATCCCCACTGGGCAGCCCCTCCATGGGATGAGTAACATTGTGACATCTCTATCCTTTGGTGCCCTGAACTTGTCGTTGCTAAGACTAAATCGAGCCACCATCATGGCAAAGATATCCTCCCCTCCTGCGTTGGAGCCGCCAGTTATGACCCCAGTCCTCAGACCCGCAGGGAAACCAAAGGACAACACCAAACAAGAGCCAAGAAGAATACAGCCCAGTTACCCAGTTCAGAATCATTGGACTTAAGGACCGAACTATGGCAATGCGATCTTGCTCAGCAACTGATTTGAAGTGGTCTTCATTAGAAAAGCAAAGCCAAGGAAAAACACTTTGACCGTCTTTGACCAGAAAAACATCTTGAAGTTGCGAGGCGGACCTCCCAATTGTGAAGGCCTGAAGTCTACCTATTTCCACATACTTCCACCATCCTTTCCATGGGATCACTCATGCTGAGAGAAAAATGAAGGAGACTGAGACTTCACATCAAGCTGTGTCGTCTGTGTCGTACTAAAATGTACAAAGGTGTGTCGTACCAAGAAACGTCGACCCTGCAACCAGAATGTTGTCAGCTGCTCCGAGAGAAAGTTGGTCCATGCACTCCTCCTTATCACCTAGGAGAGTCTGCGTAGAGGTGTGAAGCTTTTCTAATCAAAATTGCAAGCGTTCATTGGAAAGGGGAAGGAAGTATTCCTGCATGAGACAGCCATCGCGGTTTCTTGTGAAAAGATATCCATTTGAAAGAAGATGGCAGACCCATGGATAGAGGAGACACTCAACTGTTCCAACGCAAACTCTTTTAGCTGCCGTCTGCTCATCATCTTAATGATCCGCTGGAATGCTGCCGAGGATCTCGTGCCGAGTTGGCTCACCCACTCCTGATTGCCAGTAGCATCAAGCTTCAGCAACACCAGATCTTTTCCGCCAATCGCAACACCACCAGCCAAACTGCTATGTGCAGTGGCCATCACAAAGATGCTACCATAGGGATCCCAAATAGCTGCCATGCCTGTGTCACTTGTGCTGGTACCTGTCTGCAAGATCCATTGCTGAAGCCCCGAAGTGTCAAGCATCAGAATTACCACGTCAGAACTTCCTGCACTGCCTCCGCCACCCATATCTCCATCCGTGTTCCCCGTCACAACGATGTTGCCAGCACTGTCAATGTCCACGCCAGCAATCCACTCATCTCCGCTGGTTCCTGCTTGGAAAGACCACTGATCACTCCCTGCATGATTCAGCTTCCAAACAAACAAGTCTGAGCTGCCAGCATGAGAATTACTTTGAAAGGAACCATAACAGTGGCCCACCACCACGATGTTCCCTCCAGCATCCATTGCCAAGTTGGTGGCGTAGTCACCAGAACTTCCTCCAGAAAGTACCGTCCATTGGCGGACCCCGTCGGAGCTGAGTTTCATCACAAAGGCGTCCGCATCACCAGCACTCACCTGGCTGTGTAAATCACCTTGCGTCCAGCCAGCCACAAAAATGTTATCCCAAAGATCCACCTGAACTCCAGTGCCTTCCTGCAAGCTACTCTGCCCAGTCTGATATGTCCACTGCAAAGTTGAGAAACTCCCAATTTTCATCACGAAAATGTCGCTCTGACCACTGTTGCTTTGCTGGTTCAGGCTTCCATAAGTATGACCTGTGATGACAATGCTGTTGAAGCTATCGACTGCCACCCCCTGAACAAGGTCCTCCCCACCACTTCCTGTTTGATAAGCCCACGTTTGACTCCCATCTTCACTCAGTTTCATAGCGAAGACGTCCCAAGAGCCAGCATTGGAGCCCGATAGACTTCCTTTGGTATGTCCTGCCAGAATCACATTTCCGCAGGAGTCCAGGATCGCACCAGTAAGTACATCGTCAACAGAGGTACCAGTCTGGAAGGTCCAGGACACCTGGCGCCGTCCCGTGGCGAGAAGGAACCAGCATGGAACCAGCCAGAAAAAGAAGTTTGTTGAATCTCCTGGGAAGTAGCTAGTGATATGTCATATTTTCTAATACTTTCTATGCAGCAACAACTTTGATCACGATGCGACTTCACCGGCGGTCTGGGAACCGGCGAAACAGCTACAACTGCGACTACAACGAACAGTTGGGATGCAGGTGAAAACCAGACGTAGATGTGAAACAAAAGAAGACAACTCTCTTGAATGGCATGCAACTCTCGGTTAAAGTAGTAAAGGCATAAGGCGCCATAGTAAAAGCTTGGCACAGTCCCACAGGGACGGCAAGGCTAAAGAGGCAAAAGATCAAGTGCTAGTGCCAGCATCAAACTTCAACACGAAGCAGCTGGAAAGGAACTAGACGACGGATGGCCCGAGAGCGAAGAGAGATGTAGTGAAATATGTAAGTCAGAAGATGGTATAGCATGAAGCATAAAGAGAGAAATATA
>BGPT01001808.1:1242-27742 GCA_003297045.1 Symbiodinium sp. clade C Y103 | reverse complement strand
TGGATGTGTGGATGTGTGGATGTGTGGATGTGTGGATGTGTGGATGTGTGGATGTGTGGATGTGTGGATGTGTGGATGTTTGGTTGTGTGGATGTGTGGATGTGTGGATGTGTGGATGTGTGTGTGTGGATGTGTGTGTGTGTGGGTGGGTGGGTGGGTGGGTGTGGTGTTGGGTGTGGTGTGTGGTGTGGTGTGTGGGTGTGTGGGTGTGTGGGTGTGTGTGTGTTTGTTTTGGGTGTGTGGATGTATGTGTGTGTGTGTGTCTGCGTGGTGTGTGTGGGTGGTGTTGTATGTGTGTGTGTGTGTGGGTGTGGGTGTGTTTGTGTGTGTGTGTTTGTATGGCTGTGCGTGCGTTGTGGGTGTGTGGCTGTGTGGGTGTGCGAGTGTGTGTGTGCCTCTTGGTTCAACACACCAGGCAAGGACAGACCAGGTGCTTAACTCATGCGCCACGGCACATCCCTCATCGTCACATGCTGCACAAGCGTCACCATGTGGTACATGGGCACAACTTGACGGGCATGGATCTCCTTTGATTCCTGTGACAACAAATTCTGAAAGGTTTTGCAGTTTCACCTGCCGCAACTAAACATGCAAAGTAGTCCGCCAAGGGGCCCAAGGTGGACATGTTGCCCACAGCACAGCAAAGGACGCCGCGGCGCATGAGATTGTCAGGGCACCAAAAAGAGTCCGCCTCATCATCATTGTCCACAGATGGACCCGTCTCAGCGAGTAGCCTTTCGAGCGGAGGACACACATGAGAAGTATTTGGAACGCAGTGCAAACAGTCTACCTTGGTGAGCACCTGCTTATCTCCAGACTGTGACGGAGCGGCGTGTAAGTGTGAGTGTATGTGTGTGTGTGTGTATGTAAGTCAGAATTGGAGCGACACGCATGTATCTGCGTGTGCGTGTGGATGTGTGTGTGTATGTCTGTGTGTCTATGTGTCTATGTGTATGTGAAGTTCAGCAACACATCTTGAACGACTGCAACTGTCCGTGCCTGAACCCAAGTTCGAATGATCAAATTTAACACGACAACATGTGGTCCAATCCAGTCACTTCTCCACACGGCGTGTTGAAGCTTCCAGATTCGAAATGGCTGCAGCAGCACGCATGGACGCAACCTGCAATGTACATCCGCCGACTAGCTTCTGTCATGTCTCAGCCTTGGAACCTTGTCGTGACGTTGATGCCTGGCATTCTTCCTTAAAACGTCGTATCAACAGAAGCTGCAGCTTAAATTTTGAAAAGATCCTATCATATGAAATGGTCAAACAAAGATTCAACAAGTGCAAATGTCTGTGCCTTGATCAAAACACGGTTTCAACCCACTGTGCCTCAATCAAAAGACCATGTCAACCTAGCAAATATGTGAAACATGTGACACAATCAACTCGTGACATGACTGAAGTCCTGGCAAGGTCCTGGCATCTCGGAAAGAGCTGCGGGTATTGGCCTCACACTCTGGCACGCATGTGGCAGCAATGTCCAAAGTCCACAGACCGTCCCTGTTGTGTGAATTGCAAACGTGCCAGCTGCCTGTCATGCCTGAAGCAACAAACCTGCCATCTCTGAATTGACACAAAGGCCTTCAGCGCGTCACGTGACCCAGCCCAGTGCCATAAGTGCCACGCCTGCCACACCAAGTGAAGGTTGATGTCGCCAAGTGCCACGCCTGCCACACAAACTGAAAGGTCGATGTCTCCAAGTGACACGCCTGCCACGCAAAAGATTGTGTGGGTACGTTGTGTGTGAAGTGTGGGTAAGTTGTATGTGGGTAAGTTGTGTGTGAGTAAGTTGTGTGTGAATAAGTTGTGTGTGAGTAAGTTGTGTGTGTGTGTGAGTAAGTTGTGTGTGTGTGTGGGCAAGTTGTTGTGTGAGCAAGTTGTGTGTGCGTAAGTTGTGTGTGTGGGTAAGTTGTGTGTGTGTGAGTAAGTTGTGTGTGTGTGGGTAAGTTGTTGTGTGAGTAAGTTGTTGTGTGAGTAAGTTGTGTGTGAGTAAGTTGTGTGTGGGTAAGTTGCGTGTGTGAGTCAGTTGTGTGTGTGTGAGTAAGTTGTGTGAGAGTAAGTTGTGTGTGTGGGTGTGGGCAAGTGCGTAAGTTGTGTGTGCGTAAGTTGTGTGTGTGAGTAAGTTGTGTGTGTGTGAGTAAGTTGTGTGTGAGTAAGTTGTGTGTGTGGGCAAGTTGTTGTGTGAGTAAGTTGTGTGTGCGTAAGTTGTGTGTGAGTAAGTTGTGTGTGTGAGTAAGTTGTGTGTGTGTGGGCAAGTTGTTGTGTGAGTAAGTTGTGTGTGCGTAAGTTGTGTGTGTGTGTGTGGGTAAGTTGTGTGTGAGTAAGTTGTGTGTGTGGGTAAGTTGTTGTGTGAGTAAGTTGTGTGTGGGTAAGGTGTGTGTGGGTAAGTTGCGTGTGTGAGTCAGTTGCGTGTGTGTGAGTAAGTTGTGTGAGAGTAAGTTGTGTGTCTGTGGGTGTGGGCAAGTGAGTAAGTTGTGTGTGCGTAAGTTGTGTGTGTGAGTAAGTTGTGTGTGCTTAAGTTGTGTGTGTGTGGGTAGGTTGTGTGTGAGTAAGTTGTGTGTGTGAGTAAGTTCCGTGTGAGTAAGTTGTGTGTGAGTAAGTTGTGTGTGTGGGTAAGTTGCGTGTGTGAGTCAGTTGTGTGTGTGGGTAAGTTGTTGTGTGAGTAAGTTGTGTGTGCGTATGTTGTGTGTGTAAATAAGTTGTGTGTGTGTGGGCAAGTTGTTGTGTGAGTAAGATGTGTGTGAGTAAGTTGTGTCTGAGTAAGTTGTGTGTGAGTAAGTTGTGTGTGGGTAAGGTGTGTGTGTGTGTGAGTAAGTTGTGTGTGTGTGTGTGGGTAAGTTGTTGTGTGAGTAAGTTGTGTGCGAGTAAGTTGTGTATGAGTAAGTTGTGTGTGGGTAACTTGTGTGTGTGTGAGTAAGTTGTGTGTGAGTAAGTTGCGTGTGAGTAGTTGTGTGTTTGTGGGCAAGTTGTTGTGTGAGTAAGTTGTGTGTGCTTAAGTTGTGTGTGTGTGGGTAAGTTGTGTGTGTGAGTAAGTTCCGTGTGAGTAAGTTGTGTGTGGGTAAGTTGCGTGTGTGAGTCAGTTGTGTGTGTGGGTGAGTTGTTGTGTGAGTAAGTTGTGTGTGAGCAAGTTGTGTGTGGGTAAATTGTGTGTGTGTAAGTTGTGTGTGTGTGGGCAAGTTGTGGGTGGGTAAGTTGTGTGTGTTTGGGGGGGCAGAGGCGGACGGGAGAGAGGCGGACGGGAGTGCACAACAAAAAACAAGAACCCCACACAAAGATGTGGGGAAAAAACAACACACACATGTGGTCCCCAAACCTTTTTTTTGTTTTCTGGAATTTGGATAGGTGCGGTTCAGCCACAGAAATGAGGCCTCAATGCTTGTGAGGCAATAAGATGGACACCAAATGCCAATTTAGGCATGTTCAGAAATGCCCAAAAATCCAACGCTCACAGCGCTCATTTCTGAACAAAAAACCTTCCGATACAAGAGTTGACTTCGGCACACTCCGTCCCTCCATGTACAAAATTCCAAACAGATCCGACGTCTCAGCACCCACTGAACCCATCAGCTGCCATTGGCCTTTGGCTCTCCAGGTAGCTTTCGTGATACCGGGACTTTTTTCCAGCTCTTCCCACCTCGTAGGACAGGACATGACGGAAACGCACTGAGCACGAAAAAGCAAACCTTGCATGTCAGACAGTCACAGATGCTGCCAAGATCTGCCAAGCAACCATCCTTGGAGTGGAGAAGCAGCGGGGGCTTCCCGACAATCCAAACTTCGTCACCGTTAACTGAGACTGTCCTTAGCAAGGAGACCACTGACAATCACTGACACGCACATTGAATGGAGCGACAGAGCGCAAATACATCTGCGACTGGTCATCCGCTGCAATGGTCCAAGCTTCTGAAATCGGTAGCTGATGTCTTCGCCTTTGCCCAGGTTCGCAAAAGACCGCGACACCCATCGATTTCCTGGGCTCATTTTCATCAGCCGGATGGAAATATCCGCACTATGCATGAAACCACTTCCAGTTCCAGCTTGGCGCTGGCTCACATCAACAGCACAATGCGTTTCAAGAAGTGCAGCAATGCTGCCACCGTCTTTGGTCTCGTAGAACAACGCTCTAGCGCCAACGATGAAGCCTTAAAAACTTGCAGCAATTGAAAAGGCACAGAATAATCTGTTCACTTGCTCTCTGTTGTGAGGTTCGAGTTTCAATCTTTGTTATAGGCAAGTGCATGTGAGGACATATCTGCACCATACTGGACTATACTTTGCAAAAGCACTTGGTTCAGGACGAACATGGCAAATCTGGGACAGACTTGACATGTCAAAACACCCCGCAAGTTAGAAACCGAATATTTTTTAAACAACGGTCGATGGGCGTGTTATAGAACATCATGTATTGTCTAGGGTCTCTTCGTGTATTTGCCAACACTCATGCATGTCAATTCCACTGTATGAGACGCTACAGTTTAACACAGGATTTGCCAGGTGTTCGACAAACTTGGTCTTCAGAAGGTGCTTTGCCTTCACTGTAGCATACTACATGTCCGAAACAACAGCTGTAGCCATGTTTGTCCATGACGCATCGCATCTTGGCAATGTCTAGTCCAGGTCAAACAAGCATGACCAAGAATATTGCTTCCCAGTTCCAGTGCCGTGGCTGGATATACTTCCACATGGATGCATTGCTGTAAGCCTTCTTTTCCAAATTTTAAAGTGGGCAACTGAGAAGGTATGGCAGGTATGGGCTCCAAAACGCTGAAAATAATTTGGCAAAACCCATGTGGATTCCAGTACTTGGTGACGCAAGCAATGGCAAAAGAATGTCACTCTGAAACAAAGGTGTCACGAAGCCCGCGCCATCAGCTGACAGAGCGTATGGCATTAGTGGTGACATGAAGGATTTGGATTGTATAGGGTTCTAACATGTGAATGGCAACGTCCATGCGTCCGGCTGCGGGTGGTTGCGGACGATTGCGGGCGATTGCGGGCGGTTGCGGACGGTTGCGAACGGTCGGGCGCCTTGGAGCGAGAGTTCACCAATGTCCAACCCCAGACCCCACAACACAAATGACCCGCCTGGTGCGGAATCGCGTGTAGCGGCGCAAATTGAGGTAAAATCTGAGCAACCCTGACAATGCTTTATTCTCTTCAATGTGCATTTGCTGGGGTCTGCCAAATTGACCATGTTTTTGATCATTTAGTAAAATCCTAAAAGGGGATTTGCGTTGCAATTTTTTGGATGTGCCTGTGCACTTCGGTTGTTTTCTGCATCAAGTCAGAGCAATTAATCTTGTCAGTGCCACTGCCATGCGCCAATATGTATTGTCTCTCTCTCTCTCTCTCTCTTATTGTTGAAGACATCACAACCTTTGCTCACAGCGGAGGACGGAATGGACTGTTGTCAAGTCATGTCAAGTCTGTGTGAATGTGCAAGGGAAAATCTGACAGCGTAGCAACAAATCTGTGTGAACGCGTGAGAGAAGATCTGATAGCGTAGGGCGTAGCATCACGGATGGGTGCAAGTGTCAACGAACGTTAGCATCCCACCACACCCATTTTGCAAAATCGCACTCACTACATGTACGGCGCAGGCATATAAACGAGAATCCTGTACTACGCATTCGGGAGAAATTGGCGGAATGCGTCGGATTTAAACCCAGTAGGCATGAACATCATGTCCAGAAGGCTTCAAATCAGAAGCAGAAGAAGGCAACTACGTGGTCTACGTGTACATTATCATTGTCAGTGCACCATGTGAATCTCTTCGGTTCACCCTGTTACATCGTCTTGAGGCTGAGGTGTTCCTGTTGCATGTAGTTGTTCTTTTTTAATGCTCTGCTGTTCTGCAGTTTTTCAGTTTTAAAATGTCGTGTTTTCTACAATCACTGCGCATGAATACCAATGTATTTGCGCCATCGTTTCTAAAAGGAAAATGCGTGTAAACTAAACGACGGATGGCCCGAGAGTGTAGAGGAGCATAGTGAGACGTGTAAGAATGAGATGTGTAACTATGAAGATTGCACAGCATGAAGAAAAAAAAATCCAGAAATATCTGATGATGCCTAAAAAAACATGAGATGTGAATGTGCAACGTGCAAATGAAAAGACATGTTGTAGACATGTTGTGACAAACTTTGTCATAGGAAGAAAGGAGGTGCAATGAGCAACGGCAAACAAGTTTGCACACAAACACTTTTACACGCAATGCAAACTCTTTTGAACACAGACGTTTTCACATCCAGACACTTTTTCACACGGACCCTTGTGCACGCAGACCCTTTTACACACAATCCCTTTTACACATTAACGCTTTTACTCACAAACCGCAGGCGCCTTTACTCGCAGAAGCATTTACACAAACCCTTTGACGCACAGACGCTTTTACACACAGACCCTTTTACACACAGACCCTTTACACACAGACCCTTCTACACGAAGAAGTTTTTACACACAGACGCTTTGACACACAAGCGCTTTTACACGCCAACACTTGTACACACAGACCCTTTTACACACAGATGCACAAAAGCTTGCATCGCAATTTTACTTCAGTTTTTGCGCTTCGAAGATGTGAAGATGTGAAAATGTGAGGATGCCAAGATGTAAAGATGTAAGTATGTAAAGTTGTGAGGATGTCATGGGTATGTGAAGATGTGAAGATTTAAGGATGCGAAGATCTGAAGATGTAAGAATGTGAAGATGTGAAGATGTAAGAAGCTGAAGATGTGAAGATGTAAGGATGTGAAGATGCGAAAATGTAAAGTTGTGAGGATGTGAAAATGTGAGTACTTGAAGATGTGAAGATGTGAGGATGTGAAGATGTGGAGATGTGAAGATGTGAGGATGTGAAGATGTGAAGATCTGATGAAGTTCTCCGCTGGAATCACATGGCACAAACGAGACTGTTTAGCAAACATGATGCCTGCAGCCAGGAATGCGCGGACAAAGTCAGACATGGCAAAAACAAAGTTAAACATGCCAAATCTGAATAAACAGGTCAAACATGACACCTGCAGACAAAAATGGATAGACAACGGTAAAAAATGCGAAAACTGTTTTGAACATGCCAAAAATGCGACAAACAAACATGCCACCTGCAGCCAGGAATGCGCGGACAAGGTCAAACATGCCAAAAACAAGGTTAAACATGCCAAGCATGACACCTGCAGTCAGACATGCACAGACAACGGTAAACATGGGAAAACTGTCTTGAACATGCCAAACATGAAATTAGAAATGCAAACAGCAAACATGACACTGCCCCCCGGGAATGCGTGGAGCAGGTGTCAACGTAGAAATGCTACTTAGGAATGCTACTGAGCAAAGCATATACCTAGAAATGTTACGTAGAAATCCAACAATGCTGCGAAAGACACTCATTAAGCAATGCTATCAAGCCCACAGCCCGATGCATGCTATCGGCAGCCTCGACAATGATACGCCGCATACTAGCGCTAAACACATGCAATCCCAATAACCTCACCACCTTGCACCATCGACCCATTCATGACAGTTGCGGCGCTGCGACACTGTATGCGTTTTTTTTTCAGTATGAAACATCAATTTGTGAGAACACATCCCACTACTTTGCGCAGATGCGCGCTGCAACCGTCCTGTTGCCTATTTTAACAAACCAATTCCATAGACTCGATCTTCTTTCCTTGCGCTCGGACAGTTCCGGTTGCAGCAAGAAAATAATACCAAAAGCTTAAACACACGTCAACATGTAGTAGACAGAACAGCAAACAGCGCCGCATTTCAAAAACCTATCGAAATGTCACATGACTATTGGGCTTCTTAATGTGTGAGAACATCCCACTACTGTACGCACATGAGCGCTGCAGCTACGCACAAACACCTTTACACGCAAACGCTTTGACACACAAACCCTTTTACACATAGACCCTTTTACACATAGACCTTTTTACACACAGACTCTTTTACACACATACGCTTTTACATTACACACAAACACTTTTACGCACAAACCCTTTTACCCACAGGCCCTTTTACACAAAGACCTTTTTACACACAGACGCTATTACACACAAGCGCGTTTACACACAAACGCTTTTACACACAGACCACTTTACACACAGATACTTTTACACACACACACGCTTTTACACACAGAGGCGTTTACACACAGACCCTTTTACACAGAAACACTTTTACACACAAACGCTTCTACACAGAAACGCTTTTACACACAGACGCTTTTACACACAGACGCTTACACACAAACACTTTGACACAC
This sequence comes from Symbiodinium sp. clade C Y103, assembly GCA_003297045.1. Classification (NCBI taxonomy): domain Eukaryota; class Dinophyceae; order Suessiales; family Symbiodiniaceae; genus Cladocopium; species Cladocopium sp. clade C. The sequence continues at coordinate 19,469 of BGPT01001808.1, read as the reverse complement.
AGACCCACCCTTCTACACAGAGAATCTTTTACACACATATGCTTTTACACACAAAATTCTTTTACACACAGACCTTTTCACACATAATAAGACCTTTTTACACAGACGCTTTTACACACATATGCCTTTACACACAAACACTTTTACGCGCAAACCCTTTTACACACAGACCCTTTTTACACACAGACCCCCTTTACACACAAACGCTTACGTAAACACTTTTACACACAGACCCTTTTACACACAGACCCTTTTACATGCACAGAACCTTTTACACACAGACGCTTTTACACACAGACGCTTTTACACATAGACCTTTTTACACACAGACTCTTTTACACACAAACCGCTTTTACACACAGACCTTTTTACGCACAGAAACTTAAATTACACACAGACGCTTTCACCATCATTTTGTGCGAAAGGGTTGCCGCGGCACACTTCGAAATCGCAATTTTAGCTCAGTTTTTGCGCATCGAACCTCATTTCGTGCGACATGGTTGCCGCCGAAGTTGTGAAATCGCAGTTTTGCATTCTTGCATCGAACCTTGTTTCGTGCAAAAGGGTTGCCGCATGTTGCCGCCGAAGTTGTTAAATCGCAATTTTACATCAGATTCCGTTTTTGCATCGAACCTTGTTTCGTGCAAAAGGGTTGCCGCCGAAGTTGTGAAATCGCAATTTTACTTCAGTTCTTGAGCATCGAACCTTATTTCGTGCGAAAGGGCGCACGCTTCGTGATGCCTTGTCGGCAGTGCCCGCGGCCTAAAGAGAGAGAAGAAAAAGAAGGAGAGATAGAAGGGGGAGAGAGAGAGGAGAGAGAGAGAGAGAGAGAGGAGAGAGAGGGAGAGAGAGAGAGAGAGAGAAAAAGGAAGATGTGAGGATGTGACGATGTGAAGATGTGAGGATGTGAAGATGTCTTGATGAAGTGAAGATGTGAAGATGTGAGGATGTGAGGATGTGAAGATGTATGGCAGACCCCCGCTTTTAGCAGAACCTTTCGCTCAAACGCTCTCGGGAATATGAGAATACAATATGTATGTATATTGAAAACAAAACTATATATCAATATGACATGTTCGTATCAGCCCATATAGTATGTTTACCGGTTTTACCTTTCACCTTCTACCTGTCAATTATTTTGTCATTTTACTTGATAATTCCCGTGCCATGCTGTGCCCTGCCGGGCTGCCATGATTGGGGTCTTTCTCGTCGAAGTCGATGTCATACAAAGTTTCTCCCGTATTCAGATCGTACTGGACCCAGGTTGGAGCTGCTGCCTCGATTTCAGACAGCACACCAGTCAGCACCAATCAGCACACCATACACATCATGAACGACCAAATCCATGGTCATTTGACAGAATCAACAAGTCAACAAATGGGATAACATACGAACAACACACAACCGACTCAAAAGCCAATCAGGCTATCCCATGCCGCAGCCTGAGGAGATGCAGTAGAGTCAACACATGCCAGCAGACCATGATCAGACCATGTTTTATCAGACCAAGGCAGGGCCAGCGCCAAGCCAGGACGAAGCCAGGGCCAAGGCACATGGGCCATGCTGGGAGGTGCCAAAGCCAGCGCCATGCTTCCGATACTTCCGACGCTTCCGCGCACCAGTTGGCTTCGAGACACCTGCCGGAAAAGTCGCCACCGGGCATGACTAAACAAAGAAGCCAACTAGTTAACACAGAAGTATAAGATCAGCTAATAATTCATTATATAAGTATAGGATATTATAGGTATAAGTATGGCAAGTATTGCAAACACCAGAGAGTACCGCACAAGGCGGTGGCGGAAATTTCAAAGATAGGAGACTTATAGGCTATAGGAGAGTTTGGTTGTTGTGACGCCTGGCTGGCAGTGTAATTGTCGAAGGAAGTTTAGAAGTCAAACTTTTGATAGTATGGACAGATGGAAAAGCCGAGGTGAGAAGAGGCACAAAAGAGAGAAGCTCAGACAGGAGAAAGTCAGAAGAGAGAAGATCAGACAGGAGAAAGTCAGAAGAAAAGTAATGCAGGTGCACGAAAAAGTAAGAAAGTCGCGAAACACTGTGTTTTTCCAATTCTTTGTAGCTCTGCAGGGTCGTAAAGTAGGCCCTCTAAAGCGGCGGGTGCGGAGTCATCTGGGGAGATGAGAGATAAAACATTGCACGCCCGGGGCCCTTGTGGCAAGAAATCCATCTCCAAGTCAAAATGCTAAAATACACCACATGTTCGGAACACTTTTGCTAATTGAGAAGTCAGAAACTGCACACGGTTGTGGGGCGAAGCGCATTTCCAAATCAAAATGCGCAAAACGCCTCAGCTCTGGGGCGCTTTTGGCGAAAAAGCGCAACTGTGGCGCGAAGCACATTTCGAAGTCAAAATGTGCAAAAACGCTTCAGTGCGGGGCATTTTTGGCAGTTGAGATGTTGAAAAAATGCACAGCGTTGTGGCGCGAAGCACATTTTGATGTGAAAATGCACAAAACGCTTCAGCCCCGGAGCTCTTTTGGCAGTTGAGATACCAAACAAATGCACACCATTGTGGCGCGAAGCGCGTTTCCAAGTCAAAATGCGCAAAACGTCGAGCTCCGGAGCACTGTGTCAATTGCAGTGTCGAAAAAGTGCACGGAGTTGTGGCGCGAAGCGGGTTTGCAAGTAAAAAACGTTAAGAACTGGAGGGTTCGGAACACGAGATGTCAAAAAAGAGCACACCGACCGTGGACATTCGGAAGTCAAAAGCATTAAAAACTGAATGTCTCGGAGCAGTTTTTGACGATCCGATGTCCAAAAAGTGTATGGCAGTGTGGCGCGAAGCAAATCTCCAAGTCAAAAGTGTTGCAAAATGAGGGTCTCAGACCATTTTTTGCAAGTTTGGTGTGACTACACTACAACTACCATTACCACTCCGGCTACGACTGCAACTACAACTATTACAAAAACTACACTACACTGCAATACAATTACAACTACAACTGCACGTTACCGCACTACAACTACAACTACAACTGCCACGACCACAAAGAATACAACTACCTGTAAATCCAAAAAAGAAGTGCCACTGTGTCAAGTTGCCGTATTTTTCCGTAATTCAGGCAAACTTGTGCCACTTTCAAAATGTATGCCACAGTGGCCAAATTGTGAGGTTCTTCGGGCACTACCGAAATCCGAAGGTAAAATCATATGCGTGCTTTAGGCAAGAAATTTCTGGGAGACGCACCACAAGAAAAATCGATTAAGACTGACATCCTGACTTCAGCTGCCAATGTTCACATCATGGCTCAGTAACGAGCGTAACAGGTTTTCTGATGTGCAGTTTCTCAAGTAATGCCGGTGGCTTGCAAACTACAACTACCAACACTCCTCCCCAAACAACCAGGTTTATGAATGTTCATGCTTGTTCATGTATACTTGCTCTGCTATAAGTGCTGCGCTGGAAGTGTTTGGGGCGACGCGTTGGAGGGCTAGCTGCAAGGCTTTGCTCTACTGCCACAGAGCCAAGACTTCCCTTGCATCCAAAAACAATAGGGATACTGTTTTTCAACCAAAACAAAAAAAGTAGCTGACAACGATGCAGAAACCACTAAATTGCCACGTTTCGAAAAGCCGTAAAGTTGCGCGTTTTAGCCGTAATGTGGCGTACAAACCCAAATGTTTTGCACTGGTGGCGCCGTGGCGCTTTAGACTGCGTAGCGCCTTTTCGTTTTTACTTGCGGGCATATTTGACGGCAACTAGGCCCGCAAAAGCTTTGCCCGGAAATTGTTGTCGATCCAGAACTTTAGCTGAGGATACTAAGTACATCTAGGTACGGTATGTGATGGCATTTGTTTGATGCAAGCTGGCATGCTGAATAATTTTTTTGTCCTGCCAGGCCTGTCCAACGGTCATGTTGAGACATTTGATTCAGCGTCAGTGAAGCCTAGATTGCGTGGACCAAATCAAAGCTCTTTGCTGGAAGTAGCAGGCCTCTGCAACAGCACCGCCCCCTAACACTTGCAGTTTAGCATTGGAAGGAACATAGATGAAAATCAACTCTGTGCCTGGTTGTCTTGGGCAGTGTCTGCAAACTAGAGGCGCCAATGGAAGAAGCCAAAATCGATAGACATGCTGCCCACATGCAACCACAAGGATTACAAGTCAGAGAATGTAAGTGTTGAACTACGTTTTAGCAAAAGAACCCATCTTTGGCACTTGTTGCCACGTTTTATGACAAACACTGCAAGCATTCCCTGCTCTGTTTTTGGCCACTGCCAATTTTCGGGGCAAAATTTGTCACAATGACCAGTGGCATTTTTTTCCGCAACTTGGTTTTCCAGGTACAACTACATTACAGTTGCAACTACAACGGCAACTACAACGACAACTACATCTTCAACGACAACTACAACTACAACTACATTGCACTACAGCAACTACACTGCACTACCACAACCATTACCACTAGAACTACAACTACAACTGAAACTACAACTAAGACTACACGCACTACACTACAAACTACAACTACAACTACAACTACAACTCAATTACCACAACCAGAACTACAACTCAACAACCACAACCACAACTACAACTACAACCACAACCACAACTACAACTACAACCACAACCACAACTACAACTACCACTGCACTGTGCTGCTTCCAGCCACTTGTCGGTCAATCACTGGGTTCGCTCTGCCATCCGTGATTCACAACAAGTCACCTCTCCTATAGGTTTCCTGTCTTTGAAACTTCCGCCACCGCCTTGTGCGAAACTACTGGTAGTGAAGTGTAGTGTATAGTTGTAGTTGTAGTTGTAGTGGTGGTGGAAGTTGTAGTTGTAGTTGTAATTGTAGTGTAACGTAGTTGTAGTTGTACTTTTTAGTGTAATGCAATGTAGTTTTAGTTGTACTTTTAGCTGTAGTTGTAGTTCTAGTGGTAGTTGTAGTTGTAGTGGTACTGGTAATGTAGTTGTAGTTGTAGTGCAGTCTAGCGTTATGTAGGTGCGTAGTGTAGTCAGCGAAGTTTTAGTGATCGTTGTAGATGCAGTTGTAGCTTCAGTTTGGTAGTAGTTGTAGTTGTAGTTGTAGTTGTTGTAGTTGTCGTTGTAGTTCTAATTGTGGTTGTATTTGTAGTTGTAGCTATGTTGTAGTCACATTCAAACTTGCGAAAAATGGTCCCAGACCCCGGGTTTTTTTAACACTTTTGACTTGGAGATTTGCTTCGCGCCACAGCGGTGGGCACTTTTTCGACATCTCAACTTCCAAACGTGCTCCGAACCCGCCCATTTTTTAACACTTTTCCTTGCAAAATTCTTCACGCCACAACACCGTGCACTTTTTCAACATCTCAACTGCCAAAAATGCTCCGGAGCTGAAGCGTTTTGCACATTTTGACATTGAAATGTGCTTCGCGCCACAACGGTGCGCACTTTTCAACATCTCAACTGCCAAAGTGCTCCGGACCTGAGGCGCTTTGCGCATTTTCACTTCCAAGCGCGCTTCACGCCACAACAACGTGCAATTTTTTTAACACCCCAGCTTGCAAAAGTGTTCCGAACATGTGGTGCTTTTAGCGTTTTGACTTGGAGATGGGTTTCTTGCCACAAGGGCGTACAATTTTTTATCTCTCATCTCCCCAGATGGCTCCGCACCCGCCGCCTTATAGGGCCTACTTTACGACCCTGCAGAGCTACAAAGAATTGGAAAAACACAGTGTTTCGCGACTTTCTTACCTTTTCGTGCACCTGCATTATTTTCCTTCTGGCTTTCTCCTGTCTGATCTTCTCTCGTCTCTTTTGTGCCTCTTCCCACCTCGCCTATTCCATCTGTCCATATTGTCAGAAGTTTGACTTCTAAACTTCCTTCGGCGAGTATCAGGTGACCAAGCATAAATATAAAGATAATCTGCAAACATCTAATCTGATGAACTGCACTGCATCTCTGCACGGTGTAGGCATGAAAGCGATTTCCTCGCCAAAAGGCAGCACAGTCCTGACTTTGAAGTGAGCACGGCGCGCTGGCTGGGGAGGAACCACCACCACCACAACCACAACAACAACAACAACAACAACAACGACGACAATGGGGGTTTTTCAACACAGGCTTCCAGGCAGTTGAGATACAGGAGTCCTCCAGGTCGTGACGGCATGCGCTGCCTTTGGACTGTTGCTACTTGCTCCGAAGAAGGATTCACACAACTCACATCGAGGAGATTTGAAGCCATGGATAGGTGTAGCGAAAACTAGCAGAGCGAAGCAAGACATGAGGAAAACCTGTTGCTGGGATGAAGATGGGAATGAGGCATGGGCGAGCTTGGAACTTCACTTCGTTTGTGCACCTTGCATGATGTGACTTGAGGTGCCGTGTTGGCAAACGCAGGAACTCACAAAAACCGGTTCCAGACAAACTGATCCCCGTGCCTGGACACATCTTTCAGTGCCGATGTGGTAGGAACCATCAAGCAAAGACTTGTTGCTATTGGAGAAACATAGTGCGGCGACAATGCTGCAGTTGGTGGTTTGCATGAAAATTTGCCGATCTCCCTCAAACACGTTTGACTGTTTGACAGGGGAGGAGCTGAACTTCCAGGCAGCCTGGTGCTTGCCTGTCGAAAATGCTTCAAATGTTTTGCTGCACCGGGCATATAGTATTGGGATGAATGCTTCTCTGCGATCACAAAGCTTTGTAAGCTTTGTAGCAAAGAAATTGCTGAACAGGACCTTGCTGAGTCGCTGCTTAAGGAAAGAGAGTGAGAGAGAGAGAAACAAGAAGAGAAAGAGAGAGAGAGAGAGCGAGGGCAGAATGCCGCGACACGGAACTTGATCAGCATACTTTGCCAAATATCTATTGACCAACTTAAGCTTAGGTAGGGAGTCTACCAGACTTTACACGTTGTTCTCCTACTCCATGACGGCACTAAACAGATTTGTCAACCCGAATGCCAAAAGCAAGATGTTGAACATACAATTGCCTGGCCCTGTTGGCTCATTGGCTAGTATATTGTGCATAGTGCGCACGGGGCAAGCAAATCATTGAGAATTGTTCACTCTGTGTCATTCTCGCATTCACAACATACATCAACATACAGCCCTATTGCCATGTAATGCCAATGTCTTGAATCGAAAGGATGACCCAAGCCCCAGATCGAAGCCAAGATCGAAGCCTCAACGACATCCACTGCAACAGGCTCCTCTGGAGCCTCTATGCTAATCGCGCAAAGCCCCCAGACAAGGAATCTATGTAAAAAGGATCGAATTTTGCGCATCTCGGAGAACACTCAAATATGATAGAGGTTCGAACATCATGGCCACGCATCACGCGAAACTCCCAGGCAGGCCCAGTCCCTCACTTCTGCATGTTAAATTCCCCAAACTTTTGGTCCACAAAATTCACAAAAGCAGCTGCCTCCTCCTTCTGCACCTTAGATCTTCTTATTCAAGTTCATACAGGGGTCCAAGTAACACCAGCCGATAAATACCTTGTAGATCTTGCATGACTTGGCCGCCTCCAACTGTTTGGGCACTGCAGTGCTGTAGAGTTTGGTCTTGACCTTCGGCGAATGCATTTCAGATGCTGGAAGCATACTGAAAGCATTGCAACACATCCTCTTCGCAAAATATTTTGCTCTCTCCTTTTGCCTTGTAAAAAAACTGAACGCAACTCTTCCTGGCGACAGGACATGTTCGCGCCTGTCGTGTTGCTCTCAATCGCCCGCTTCGCAACGCGTGTCCTGTCTGTTATCTGCTGGGATGCGTGATTGTCCTCTACAAACGGGAACTAAAGTGTTTGCATTCCATCATCGTGCAGGACATGGTTCCTTGACAGTTGCGCTCGCCAATCCAAAAACTTGGAATAACAATCACCAGTTTTCGGACGACAAAAAAAATAGTATAGAGTATGGATCATGTACAGGTTTGTGACAGTTTCTCAAAAACTGTTTGTCGCGATTCCTACTATGGCTTTTGTACTGAGAAAAATAGGGGACAAATGCGGCTGTATGGTTCAAACACGGAAAAGCAAAATACACCAAAAACCGTAGTAAAGCAAAGGCAAAAATGAACTATTCGTGAAAACGACTTGTTTTTTGCCAATACCAAAAAAATCACGATAAAGCCACGAACCCGAATACATGTGTTGAAATGCCGTCAAGAAAGAGAAACATCCTAAATAGAGACAAAGTACCGAACGTTATCTATGTTTCAAAACACGGTCCCGATCCCACACCCGACACTCCACATCTACACTTCCCACATTCCAAATCCCACAAGAACCTTTTTCCCGAAAGCTACTGCGAAAGGTTCTTCCCGAAGAACAGCTACCAAATGCATCCACATCACACCTCCGAATTTCTTATACTTTCTTTACATCTCCCACATCATCTACATCAACTTCATTTACATCACATACATCTCATACAAATCAAATACAAATCACAAAATACATCTACATCATCATCATCATCATCATCATCATCATCATCATCACCTCATCTACATTATCTAGATCATCTCATCTACATCACATATATTTCAAAAATAAATATATAAATATTAATATATGTATATATATATATATATATGCACATCATTTACATCATCTACACCACAGAGGAGTTGTCATACAAGAGTTGTTACACAGGAGTTGTCATACAGGAGTTAATACTCAGGAGTAATCACTCAGAAGTTAATACTCAGGAGTCATTTCTCAGGAGTTTATGCTCAGGAGTCATTACTCAGGAGTTAATACTCAGGAGTAAAAAACTCCTACCAAAGCTCCTACTTCTCAAGTTCTTCTAAATTCTCTCCTAAGGCGGCAAGGCAGCCAAATGCAGGATTGCGAAACGCAACCTTTTCGCAGGAAATGAGGTTCGATGTGCAAAAACTGACGTAAAATTGCCATTTTACTTGTGCTGCGGCAACCCTTTCGCACGAAATGAGGTTGAGTCGCAAAAACTGAGAGGTAAAATTGCGATTTCAAGTTGTCGGATGCAACTCTTCCGCACGAAATAGGGTTCGATATGCAAAAATTGAGATAAACTTGCGATTTCAAAGCGTCGCATGGAATGCTTTGTGTGAACGTGAAGAGTTCTCTGTGTAAACCTATCTGTGTGTGCCATTGCGTAAAACGTGTCTGTGTGTGCCATTCCGTGAAACGTTTCGCTTCTCTGTGTGAAAGCTGTGCGTGTGTGTGAGTAAACGTTCTTCTGTGTCAAAGCTCCAGTGTGTAAACCTGTCTGGGTGAGGTCTTTGTGTGGACGTGTATGTGTGCAAACGCTTTTCTGGGTACAAAATTGTGTGCGTAAACGCGTCTGGGTCAAAAGCTCTTCCGTGCATTTTGTGTAAAAGTTGCGATGTGTGTGAAGAGCTCTGTGTGTAGACGCGTCTGTGTGTAAGCGCCCTTGTGTGTAAAAGTTTCTGGGTGTAAACGTGTCCTGGTGTAAATGTTTGTTTGGAGTTGCACACACCATGCTACTTGATGGGTTTCGCAGTGGAACTGGCTTGCTCGACATGGTGATCAAAAAATGCCAACAAGTCCAGTCATGTCCAGTCTGTGTCTAAAAACAGTTTGTGTAAGCATATCCTCTGTGCAAGAGGTTGTGTGGCTAGAAGAGCAAAAAGGGGACGCCTTTTGCAATGATAGTTTGGAATCATGCGCGTTTCCTGGTGTTGTCGAATTGCTTTGTGTTGCTTGTCGGCTCAGGCAAAAACGTGATTGTTTTCAGACTGTGGTTATAATTGTTAGCATCGGCACTGGTCATTTTCTTTTGTTGCTGTAGCTCAGAAGGCATGCCCTGAGCATCGAATATTGATTACAATCAATAGTTTTGGTCGGGGAATAATTGATTTTGATAAGTTTGGTTTGAATTGATTATTTTGAAAAGTCCCTCTTTGATAGCATTGATTCTGAAAATTGACTTTTTTTGATTTTCCAACTGATTTTAAGCACTTTTCTTACCTCTTCTGGGATTGATTTTTTTGATTTTCCTGTGCTGCTCAAATTGACTTGTTTGATTGTATTTTTCTGTTTGCAACTGCAGTTTTTGGCTCAAAGTCTATAAAGCTTTGTATAGAAAATCAAAGCCTTGAAAAAGGCTTGGCCTGCTCAAACAGCCTTTGACAAAGGATTTGAAGAGCAAGAAACCTTCCACAAGCAGCCCCTTGAAAAAGGGCAAGACCTTGAAAAAGGCTGACAGAAAGCCATGGGTAAAGATCAGGAAGACCATGGCTAAGAAACCTGAAAGAGCTTACTTGGTGGGTGCCCACCACACACTTGAAAAAGTTAACCTGATTGTGGAGGTTTCCCACAAAAAGAATGTGCATTATTCCTGTGTCATTGACAAGATCTGGGAAGCTTTGCTGAAGGACCACCTCACAAAGGCAGAAGCAGTACAAATGAGGGAAGAATTGTGCTGCCAATATCCTTGAGAANTGGGAAGCTTTGCTGAAGGACCACCTCACAAAGGCAGAAGCAGTACAAATGAGGGAAGAATTGTGCTGCCAATATCCTTGAGAAAGGATCTGCCCAATGTCCTTGAAAAAGGATTAGGAACAGCATGGCCTTTAGAATAGGGACATGCTTGCCAACCAGGCAAAATTTTGTTTTTGCATCATGCCCTTGAAAAAGGACATGGTTGAGCCATTCCTTGAAAAAGAAAATGGATGACCTGCTGAACATGGTAAAAGCCAGGTGACCTATATATGTTTGCGAAAAAAATGCTGCAGCTGCCAGCTCCTGGTTGTAATGGTGAAAGAAACATATATTTGAAAAGTTGACAAAAGTATGAATATGTTTTGAATATGGTATTGTATGGTTGCAGATATTTTTAATTTAAACTGTATATCATGTAATCTGAAATATGTTCAAATGTTTTGGAACATGTATTAATTGAAAATATTCTGAAAATATACAAAAATAAATTTGAACTATACATTTTTTTAAAATAGTGGAAACTATCTTCACTTGTTTTGAAAACATAATACTGCTTCTTTTTTAAAACAAAATCATTTTTAAATTTTCAATATTTTGCCAGGGTCAACTGCATCAGTTGGCATTTTTTCCGCAATGGTTTTATTTTGTGTATATGTTTTCAAAAATGAAAAAAAAGGAATAGGTTGTTTTCCCTTGGGCTGGCTATGAACAATTGATTTTATTGTTAAAGATTAAAAATTCATTTGCTGAGAAAATTACATTCTTCCAAGTTATTCATGATTTCTACAAAACAATATTCAAAATCAATAGAAAAATGAACAAAATAAAAAAAATAGAAAGATGAAAAGTGATGAAAAGTGATGAAAAGTGATGAAAAGTGATGAAAAGTGATGAAAAGTGATGAAAAGTGATGAAAAGTGATGAAAAGTGATGATGATGAAAACCTACTTTTTCATCACTTTTCATCACTTTTCATCACTTTTCATGATTTTTAATTTTTTTGTTTTTTCTTGAAAAAGGTATGGACATAGAAAAGAAAAACATAATTGTGTGAAAAGCATGATGTTCCAACATTTTGTTTTTAGCATGAAACCGATAATTTTTTGTTTCTGAACATATGAAAATTGTAACCATGGGGTAAAGTACCACACCACAAAAATATATGTCTGCAACTGTTTTGGCTTAAAGATTTTGTATCTACTAATTTCAAAAACCGCCATGAAGAAACCAGCTGCTGCATCCTTGAAAAAGGAATCAGTCAAGAAGGGATCCTTGAAGAAGGAGAACCCCAAGAACCAGCTGAATTCCACCAACTTGAAAAAGTTGGGGGAACTCAGCCTGAAGGAGAAAATTGCTGCTGCGTCAGAGGAGAACAGTGATGAGGAGCAAGCAGCAATGGTGCTCCATTCCTCCATGACTGGTGTTGAGAAGCGCAATGCTTGGAATCAGCACCAGAACCACTTGAAAAAGCCAAGGAATTTGACAGCCTTGACAAGAAGGGAAAGGGTTTGGCCACTTCCCTTTTTCTTTTGAAAAAAGCAAGGCTGTCTTTGGCAGTGTCTCCAGAACTCTGTCCAAAGAAGATCGCTTGAAAAAGCGAGAGAGATGGCTCGGTCAGAAGGAGGCTGACCAAAAGTGGACAGAGAAGGAACTGGAGTTGCACATTGCCAGTGGCAGGGTGCAGTGGAGGGAGCGCCCTGACACATGGGATGTGTATGAGTATCGTGACACAAAGGAATTTAAAAAAAGTTCTGTGGGCAAGAACACAAGTACTTGGCAGTACGGCCAGGAGTATGAGATGGAGGCTGAGGATGAGGATGAATAGGATGCAAATTTTGAAAAAGATTTGTACTTCTTAGCCTTGGAAGGCCTTGGCAAAGGAAAGGCTTTGAGCCTTGAGAAAGGCAAGGGCAAAGGCAAAGGGAAGGGTAAGGGGAAGCACAAACTGCCCCTGAAGCCAGACTGGGAGCCTTGTTCCAGGCTGTGCAGAAGGAATATGTGCGACAAAACTCACCAACCAGGCTCACCAATCTCAGGATGTCCATGCTGTGCGACATCAAGCAGTCTCACAAGACCTTTGCCACATTGGATATCAAGGCAGCAGAGACAAAACACTTCTTGCATGCCTTTATTCCAGTGGCTAAGGAACTGTTGACCATGGACCTGGTGGAAGAGAAGGCAATGCTCCAGGCCTTAGATGCCATCAGTAGAATCATCAAGGTGCATGATGATGCTGATGCTTTCTTGACTGAGGCAGAATGGCTGAAGGTCATGAGCCCCTCTGAGAAATCCCAAGACAGATATGCTTATCTGTCGTCTTGGGCCCTTGAAAAAGGGAGAAAAATCTTCAACATTGTGATGAAGTCCCACACATTTCAGCACCTGGTTGAAAATTTTAAACTTTTAGGCCCCAGACACATTGGACATTTTCATCAGAGGACTTCGTAGGTAAAATCTCCATACTGGCCTCTTCTGTGCGTCCTGGAGTGGGCTCCACCAAGCTTAGTGCTAAATTTGCACCTAAGTATCGGGTGTTGCTTCACTTCTTGCTCACAAGAGAAGGGATGGACATAGCAGCCAGAAACATTGATCCTTGAAAAAGTATCGCTTTTTGGTCTACAAGCCATCCCAAGATAACCTTGAAAAACGTTGGACAGGCCCAGTCTTGAAAAAGATGCCTCTTGAAAAAGAACTAGATTTTATCTGCAGTTCTTGCATCTTGAAAAAGATACCAAGGGAGCAGTTCTTGAAAAAGATCTAGCCTGGAGCAGTTGCCTTCGGTCAAGCAGCATGGATATCCACTTGAAAAAGGAAATCCTTGAAAAAGGAAATTTTTGAAACAGGATCATCCTTGAAAAAGGACAGCCTTGAAAAAGGATCTAATCCCCTTCTGATGCCCCATGGTACTCCTATTCCTTGAAAAAGGAATTTTGAATAGGTTCCACATGTATATAGTCGTGTAGTGACTGGCAAAGTCCAAGAGCTCAGATGTGCCAAAAATTGATGTGTCAGCGGTTTGGGATTGGTGGTGGGATGGTGAGGTACCTTGGAAAATGCCATTGAAAACATCAAACCTGCATTGATTTGTTTGATTTTTGACCTTCCAAATACGATTGCTTTTTTTTCTTCTTAAAACTAGATTGATTTCAAGGTGAGAATTTGAATGAAATGCAAGTGATTTCAAAATCAACCTTGTCAATATCCCAGATTGATTTCAAGACCTAATCAAAATGGTTTGAAAAGATTGATTGTAATCAATATTCGATGCTCAGGGTGCAGCATGTGGCACGCAGCGATGCATGTGCAGACAAACAGCATGCAGCATTTCTGAGTGTTCGGCAGGCAACTAGGATACGCACAGCGTTTGTGACCGCAAGTTGCGCGAAACAACTAGCTGTGTGGTATTGGTTGTTGTCCGGGATTGCGTCCGTTCCAGGGACTCATGGTTCGACTGGTTGGAGACGCTCGGAGGCATTTCCGCAGCGATGGTCCTGTAGTGGCAGAAGCGCAGCTGTCGAGCATGGGCACAGCTGATCTTCAAAAGTTATGTGGTGCTGCCGGTATACCCATCAAGCAGCATGGTGTCGGCAAGTTGAAGACCAACAAGGAAATGGTTCAAGATCTCATGCGAGACTTGGGCTGTTAAATACCGCGAAGCGGAGAGTGGTTGGTTTGCTTTTGTCTGAAAAACACGGTGTGTTTGTTTTGGTTGGGTCGAGCGTTCGACTCGCGAGGCCGGGTCTTCTAAGCTCTGCGGCACCTCAGAGGTCAGCTAAGTTGCTTGTGTTTCACGCAGAAATAAAATTTTTGCAGGAGGTGCGCGCAGATGATCGGGGTGTCGATACCGCGAGGCAGCAGCTAGACAGAAGGGACGTCAAACAACTGAAAATGATGCTTGGTCCCACGGGCGTCGACCCAGGAGTGCTTGATCGGGATAGGCGCTGGCAGAAGGATGAATTGATCAAGCATTGGTTGCATCTTTGGTTCCCGTGGCAGACGCCTGGCTGCGTTACTTGATAGGACTTCTTTGGTGTGCATAAGTATGGAGATGCGACGGTGTTGGTGGCACTCGCCTTTTTTGTGGGTGTGGATGCCATCAGCTTGAGGAACCCGCAGAACCACCAGTCGAACCACCAGAACAGCTAGCACGGGAGCTCCAAGAAGGCGCGCGCGCGAACGGTGAAGCGTGGCTACGAGAAACACTGCAGATTCATGGTCGCGATCGTATCCAAGACATTTGTCAAGTATTGAAAATTGAAAAAGTTGAATAAAACTATGGCTGCATGTGGATGTGTTGGTCGAAAACTTCGTAATTTCTTTATCTTCTTCTGTCGTTTCTTGTCTGCAGTGAAATGCTTCTATGATGTATGTGTTTTGATTTTTACTAACTTTGAAGGAGGGGCAGGGGTTCAGGATCGTTGCCATTGGAACGCTATATTTTGGAGTTGTAGCCATTGCAAGCGATGGCTGCCTTTGGTGCGGATGTAGCGCTTGTCTATTGTTTTCTTTTTACTTTGTTGGTGGCGTTATTTTACGTTGTTGGTGTTGGTGGTGGTCGCATACTTTTGTTTATTGTGGGTTTGGATGCCATCAGCTTGAGGAACCCGCAGAACCAGCAGTGGATCCACTACAACAGCTAGCTCGGGAGCTCCAAGAAGGTGCGTGTGCGAACGGTGAAGCGTGGCTACGAGAAACACTGCAGAATCATGGTCGCGATCGTATCCAAGACATTTGTCTAGCATTGGAGGTTGACGGTGCCCGAAAACCTAGTACAACACACTGGCTGTCTGTGGATGCGTTGGTCGAGAAGCTGGTAATTTCATTGGGTTCTTCTGTTTTCTTGTCTGCAGTGATATGTTTCTATGATGTATGTGTTTTTCCCGAAAGCTCCAACCTAGGGTTTTTCCCGAAGAACAACTACCCAATTCATCCACATCACATCTCCTACTTTCTTTACATCTCCCACTTCATCTACAGCAACTTCATCTACATCACATACATCTCATACAAATCAAATACATCATCTACATCATCAACATCATTTCATCTACATCTACATCACATACATGTCATACAAATCAAATACATCATCTACATCATCAACATGTTACACAGGAGTTGTCATACAGGAGTTAATACTCAGGAGTCATTACTCAGGAGTTTATGCTCAGGAGTCATTACTCCGGAGTTAATTCTCAGGAGGAATGACTCAGGACAGGAGTTAACACTGAGGAGTAAAACTCCTACCAAAAACTCCTACTTCTCAAGTTCTTCTACTTAAAGGCCAATTTCTACTCTTCTTATAAGTTGGTCTAACTATGGTTTGGGGGGGTTAGTAGGACAACAAGGTTTTTAGTAGGGGTCAAATGGGATAAGTATATGTCAACAGTTAGCATTGTTGAAGAAACTTGAGGTAAGTTGCTTTTGGTTAGGTTACTTAGCAAGTTGAGATAAGAAGGGTAACCCTTGTTTTGGTAGGGACAAGTTTTAGTGTAAGTAATTTGATTTTACTTAGCTCTACTTATTTCTATTTATTTTGAATTAACATACTTAGCAACACTATGTTGTTTTTCATCTGTTTAACTAAAGTTGCTTCATTTTTGGTTTTTTCAATATGTTTTTTGGAAGCCCACCAGGGTCAGCTGCACATAATGATCTATTGAGCTACTTCCCTGCTCCAGGCAAATGACCACTGGACTTAAGAACCTCTTGAGCTACTTCTCTTCTTCAGGCAAATGACCACTGGACTTAAGAACCTCTTGAGCTACTTCTCTTCTTCAGGCCAATGACAACTGGACATAATGACCTCTTGAGCTACTTCTCTTCGTCAGGCAAATGACAACTGGACTTAATGACCTCTTGAGCTACTTCTCTACTCCAGGCAAATGACAACTGGACTTAATGATCTCTTATTGAGCTACTTCTCTACTTCAGGCACATGCCAACCTGACACAATGATCTTTGGGCCAATGAGAATGTGAAAGTCCGTAGCTCGGAGTTTCTCTACGAAACTTCGTTTGATTAAGGATATCCTGCATAAGTTGCAATGATTCGAGTCATCAACTAGCAAAGCAGAAGACTTTGAAAGAATACCAAAATAACCTAACCCGAAAGAAACTTTTTAAACAAACCGTAAGCCAACCCTAAATCAACCATAAGCAACCCTAAATAAACCCTGAAACAACTTTGAACAAGCCTTGAAACAAAAATAAATAACGCGAAACTTAGCTAAACAAACCCTAAGCACACTTTAAAAGAAAATCTAAACCAACCTTAAATAAAGCCTAAAACACTTTGAAATAAACTTCAAATTAAATCACACCGTGACTAAATCCCCAATGAATCTGTGGGCAAACGTTCGCCCCGGAGGGAAACGCGCATAGGCAATAGAAAACTGCCACCGGTGTCCTTGTTATTTTTTGCGCTCAGAAAGCCAATGGTGAACCCAGGGGTGTTTCTTGTGGCGTTTCGTGTGCATTTAAATGGCGAAGAAAAAAGGTTGTTTCGGCAAAGGCAGCAAAAACGGAAAACAGAACAATTCCAAACAACATGATCCCTTTTGAAAATTCAATGAAAAACGTAATATTTTTGAGCTCACAACAAGTACCCCTTGGAGTGCCAAGGAAAGCAATAGTAAAGGCAGAAGTGCCCAAACAATAATACTCTGTTTTGCTTTTTGGTGTTGCCTTTGAATGTAAATGGCGGAGGAAGACTTTGCTGTTTCAACAAAAAATCCGTCGCCCCAAAGAAACAGCAATAACTGGAGAATTTTCCCAGTTCCAAAAGAGATGATCTCTGTCTTTTTAAACCGTATTGAAAGAAAATCAAGCTCACACTGGGCACCCCCCTTTGAAATTCCAAGGGCAGCAATAGTAAAGCAAGAAGTGCGCAGGCAATACTAAACTGCCTCCGCTGTCGTTGTCTTTTTCTGTGTCTGTCGTGTTTTTTTCTGTGTCTTGAAACCATGATACAAGAAACAACTATACAACCGAACGTGCTAAGCTATAGCTCACGAGTAAACATCAAAACCAACGCCAGAATATATCATGCTATCATCAAAAGAAGGTGGCGGAAGTTTTCAAGATAGGAAAGGCGGTGGCGAAAGTTTCCATATCAAACCTATCCTATAGGAGAGGCGTGTTGTTGTGATGCATGGATGGCAGAGCGCACCCACCTATTTGATTATCTATCTGCTATCTCTCTATCGACCTACTTATCTATCCATCTATCTATCTCTATGTCTCTCTCTCTCTCACTAGTTATCTTTTGAGCTCTCTATCCATGTGTCTGTCTGTTTGTTGATCTCTCCCAATCTCTGTATCCTCTTTTTTCTCTGTCTCTCTGCTTATCTCTCTGCGTATCTCTCTGCGTATCTCTCTGCATATCTCTCTATCTCTCTATCTCTCTATCTCTCTATCTCTATCTCTGTCCCCATTCATCCATCGATCTCTCTACCTGTCTATCCATCTGGGTATCTGTCTGTGAATCTGGCTGTCTATGTTTTCTACACCTGTCTACCTATCTATCTGTCTGTGAGTCTAGCCACCTATCCCTCTATGTCTCTCTATTGCGCTTTTTCATGCTTTTTGTCTATGCCTTTCTCCACTCATCCATATCTGTCCATGTATCTGACTATCTGCGGTATCTGTCTGTCAATTTAACTATCGAACCACAAAATTTTACGAAACTTCTTCAATATTTGAGAAACTGACCGGTCTTCTGATGGTCTTGCTTGAATGTTCTCGGTGTTTGCTAAGTGGATAGATGGAAATAACCTAGATGCTAAAAGTTTACTAAGTGTCTGGCAGACACTTAGTACACCCATAGTAA
>BGPT01001807.1:117327-128924 GCA_003297045.1 Symbiodinium sp. clade C Y103 | reverse complement strand
TGCTATTGGTACCAGAAGCACAGAAGCATGGAGCAAGCTATGAACTTCACAAAGCTGACCATGCCCTTGCAGTGCATTGACACTGTCTCTCACTATGTTTCGAATTTTTCAGGTGGAGACGACATGCCATTGATCCATTTGCTTGATGCCATCAACAAAATGTATGGCTCCAGTTTGCACCTGGGGACAGAATTCTTTGAGCACATTACTGGGATGAGCTTCAATGACAAAGAATGCACATTTCCTTTCATCAGGTGTGCATGCATAGCTGCCCAGATGCATTCACCCAAATCCCAAGACAATATTTCCAAGCTGCTTGTCAGATCAGACTTGGACAGGCTGAAAGCTTCAAGTGCTAAGCAGAATTTGAAAGCTGCCGAAAAATTGTTGGCCATTTCATGGGAAACTGTGAAGCAGGCTGGCCTAACTTCCACAAAGACTGGTGTCAGCTTGATGGCCAGGAATTTGATTAGAACAGCACTTTGGCTGACCAAGAAAGGAGACAAAGGAAGAGAAGGTAGAACCTATGCGAGTTTGACAGAGATACATGAAGCCTTCAAGGAGGAAGTGGAAAGCATGGCAGGAAACAATTCTGCTGAAGCTTCTGCATCCTCAGCCAGTGCAGATCCCCCCATCAAGGTTATGACCTTGGAGGATGCAACATCAAGGAAAACAATTGCTGCTCTTGGCCACCCATGGCTCAAGAAAGGAAGCTCTTATTCTTACACGAAGACTGGGGACATTTACCAATTTGTTGAATTTGATGACAATGTGGTCAAATTTGAAAAGGAAGATTTGCATGGGCAAGTGATGCAGGTTGAAATCACACATGATGATTTGAAGTTTGTCAAGCCCACTGACAAGAAGGTTGCAAGAGCAGTGGAAGAAAGCTTGGTGGCAAAGATGATGCCCTCCTTGTCTGCAACCTTGAACCAGGAGATGGAAAAGGCTTTGGTGCAAGCAGGCATTTTGAAGAACCACCAAAAGTAACTTGTCTTGCTCACAGAGGCACTTTTGTCAGTCACATTTTGTTGTGTGTTTTTGGAAATGTTTTTTTTCACACCATTGCCCAGCCCAAAGGCATGGGTTGGATGATGCTTCTGCGTTGCTCTACACCACCGACCACAAAGTCTATGCCAAGACTGCTTTCAAAAAGGGAGCATTGAAGCTTTTCCCTGTGGGTGCAGTGCAGAAGGTGAAAGAAGCAAGTGCAGGCAGCCAAGACAAGAAACAGAAGAAAGACAATGTGGTCAAGGTGGTGGGGAGTGGATCTACTTACACTGTGCAGCAACCGAAATATGATGTGCAAAAAGGAGAAGGGTGCTTGGTGCCATTCTTTTGGGTCACCCAAACACAAGAGGAAGGACAAGCAGTTTTGACCTTGCAAGAACAAAAATTTGATTTTGATGATTTGCATCTGAAGATTCCTTTCTTCAGGAATGATGCGAAGATTGAAGCTGGCTCTTTGCTTTGTGTGTACAAAGCTCCTGTGGAGGAAGGGCCCAAGGCCAAGAAAGCCAAAAAGGCTTAGAGGTGTAAAATAAATGTGGCAGCATTAGGCGAAAAAAGCATTGCTTTGTGTTGTATGGCATCCAAGGGAAATATCATAGACCACATACACAGCCATTTGAGGCTCATGCTTCATGTTAACTACTTTTAAGGCATACAGCCATTCCAGGCTTCATGGTGCATGGCTGCATGGGTTGAGCACATTCACAGCCAATACAGGCTCATGGTTGCAAAAAAAAAAGTGGCAGGGTTTGTGCTCAAGCTTGTTTGCAGCATGCAGATATCAGAGAAGGTAGTTTTGAGCTACAGAGATGGCCCAGAAGTTGTTTGGCCTGTGTCACTCTTGAAAGATGATGGGCATGGAAGGAAGTTTGTGCGATTTAGGGCTTCCCACCCTCACACTGTCAAGCTAGTGTTTGGCCATTCTGAAAGCTTCAAAGAAGCCAAGTCACCTTCCCTCACTGCATCTACAAAATTGAAGGAGCTGCAGTCCATGATGCACCAGAAATTGAAAAAGGCACTGGCAAAAAATAATGCTGAAGAGGATGAACTTTTTCAAGACCATTCCAGGGAGGAAGGAAAAGCGCCAGCATTGAAGAGCTTGAGCTTGGCTCCCCCTACAATCACCATTGAGGTTGGTGATGTCCAAGTTCTTCTGGCTACACCTTCGACTTGGAAGGACAAAGATTTGCTGGTTTTGCTGAATGAAGAGCACTTGACTGCAGTGGCTGATTACATCCAGGATGACATGTCAGATTGCTTGGGCAACTTCAAAAAACGCAAATATGAAAAGAGTGGCAAATTTGCCAAGGCTAAAGATCCTGCTGATGGCCAAGAAGGTGATGGGCATGAAGATCTTCCTGGTGAAGGATGATTTGGCAAGCAGCATGGATACCAGACCCGCAATGTCTGCAGCAACCATGAAAAAAGGAAAGTGGTGTACCATGTTTTTTTGTCTAGCCAGCATTTTGGCTCCTGCATGCATGCCATGTTTTGGCACATGTTTTTTTGCAGACACATTTGTCTCATGTGATGTGTTTTCTGTAGCCAGCTTTTGGCTCATGCATAAATGCCATTTTTGGGCACATGTTTTTTTTCAGCCTCTTTGGCTTATGGCTTAGGTTTTTTTCAGCCTGCTTTTGGCTCATGCCTCCATGCCATTTTTTGGCACATGTTTCTTTTTAGCCCAATGGGCTGATAGAATGTTTTTTTTCTAGCCAGCTTTTGGCTCTTGCATGTATGTCATTTTTTTGGCACATGTTGTTTCAGCCCATTGGGCTCATGTTTTTTGTTCAAGCCAACTTTTGGCTCATGCATTCTTGCCATTTACAGGCACATGTATTTCAGCCCATTGGGCTCATGTTATTCCTTTTTTCTAGCCATTTCTTGGCTCATGCATGTATGCCATGTTTTTTTGGCACATGGTTTTTTCAGCCCAATGGGCTCATGTCTCTTTTGTTTTCTAGCCAGGTTTTGGCTCATGCATGCATGCCATTTGTTGGCACATTTTTTTGCCCATTGGGCTTATGTCCTTTTTCTTTTAGCCATTTTTTGGCTCACTGATAAATGCCATTTTTGGCACATTTTTATTTGGCCCACTTGGCTCATGTTGTTTTTAGCCATCTTTTGGCTCATGCATGGGTGCCATTTGTTGGCACATTTTGATTTTGGCCCATTGGGCTCATGCCATTGTCTTGGCCCATCATTTTCATTGAGCCATTCATGTGCAGACAGGCCCAAGAGCAGCTGTAGCCATGATCTTGTCATGAACAGGCTACCATTGCCTTCCTTTTCAAACACAGGCTTTCACAATTTAACTTTGACAGAATCATGTGGGCACTTTTTTTGCTTTTTCTCCAAGCGATATTGCAGCCATGGAAGCTGCCAAGTCCTTGGAAGCAGAATTTTGGTGCTTGCTGTCAGCCACCTGGTACTTCCTGCACCAAGGGGCATGGGTGCCCAAGCTCCAGGGCCCTTTGCAGGGCAGGGTCATTCCACAGGAGAAGCCAGTGTACTGCTGGACCCAAGCTGGCTGGTACCAATGGGATGGCTGCAAGTGGGATGACCTCCAAGATGAGCCACCATGGAAGAAAAGCAAGATGGAGCATTCATTTGCNCCCAAGCTGGCTGGTACCAATGGGATGGCTGCAAGTGGGATGACCTCCAAGATGAGCCACCATGGAAGAAAAGCAAGATGGAGCATTCATTTGCTGCGAAATTGGCAGCTTGGGCAGCAATATGTTTTGAGGGTGGATGTATGGGTTGAAAAGGCCAGCCTTTTTTTCTATGACCAGCTGCTTACACCTTTTTTGTTTTGATCCATTTTTTTTGCTGGCCTTCCTACACTGGAGGACAAAGCCATTTTGGACCTTCTGGAGGAGGAGCGAAAAAAATCTGGAGGAGCTCATGGAATGACTGCTGCAGATGCTCCATTTGCTACTTCAGCTTCCAGTATGCCATTTGGTAAGGCTTCAGCCTCTGCAGCTCCAAAGTCGCCAGCAGTTCCTGCAGAGATCGCTGAACCAAGTGCTCCAGTGGCATCTGCAGCCCCAGAGTCTTCTCCAGCAAGTTCTTCTGGGTTCCATGGGGTTGAAGATAGCAAAGGTGTTCCAGCTGCTTTCTCACACTCCAAAGCGACCAAGGTCACACTGGCACCACAGATGTTGCTTGGTGGTGGGCCCAAGGTGCCTTCAAAAAGGAAGCTACCTGCAGCTGATGCTGGTAAAGGTGCTAAAGAATCACCTGCTCCAAAGGGGAGTGCACCTGCACCCTTTGTGCCACCTCCAGCTCCAGTGCTGCCAGCTTCTCTGCCAGGATCTGATGGGGCTGCCTCAAAGGCTGCAATGCCACCAGAGCATTTTGTTCCCAACAAGACTGGCTGGATGGCCAGAGTCATTCTTCTGGCTGCCTTGCAGGAAACCGGGCAGCATGAATGGATGCAGAGGCTTTTGAAGGACTACAGTGGCCATAAGGATGTTGCACCAGAGCTGAAAAAGCTGCTGGATGCCATCCAGAAGCATGGCTTGCACCAGGGAATTCACACCGCCAAGTACCACAAATTGCTGTAATAATCAGCAAGAGGAAAAAAAGTGTGCTGATTTCTTATTTGCAATCAAGATTCTTTTTTTTGGTTGCAGCCTTGAATGGCTTTCCAATGTCTGAGTTTTTTTAAAGTTTCATCATGTATATTTATGACCATGGTTAATTTTTTTGGTAATTTCTGTAAATTTTGTTTAATTTGGTGTTTAATTTAAAAATAATATATTGATATTTCAGTTTTTTTTTGCAAATTGAAATTTGGAAGGTTTGAATTTCAATTTGTTTTTCAAAATTGAAATCTCAAACTTTTGAATTTCAATTTGTTCTTACAAATTGAAATCCCAAAGTTTGGGATTTCAATTTGTTTTTCAAAATTGAAATCTCAATTTTTACAAATTGAAATCCCAAAGTTTGGGATTTCAATTTGTTTTTCAAAATTGAAATTCCAAATCTCTAGATTTCAATTTGTTTTTACAAATTGAAATCAAAATGTGTTTTTTGTTTTTCTTTTTCGAGCTTGAAACATTTTGGTGGCACTAGCTATTGTTTTCATATTCTTTGTTTGACCAATAGCCTTTGCTCAAGCCATCCAGTGCTGTGGCACATTTTCATTTTAGGAGCACTAGTGACAAAAATGGCTTTGAATGCTGCCAAAAATGGCTACAAGGAGGTGGCCATTCCTTTCTACCTTGACCAGAACAATATCTTGGATGGCGATGAAGATGCTCAAGTATTTGTACTTGAAGATGGTGTGATCACAAACTATGCCCTCAAGCTTTACAAGTGGAGACTTTTCTTCAATCTCCCCCTTGACTGCCCTCTCGAAGATGAAGCTGCTGATCATGACAGCATAGTGGCTGCACCAGACACAGCTCAGCAAGCTGTGGAAGTTTCAGCTAGAAACAATTCATGCAAAAGGTCTGCTGATGATGCAGGCTTGGAAATGAATTAGCAGCTTATTGCCTGGAACTGAAGCTGCTTCGCAATTCACATAGATTCCTGCATTGCTGCTGGAAAAGTCCATGGCCTGGAGCAGGCATTGACATGGATGAACCATTTAGCCTGCAAGGCTCATGTTTCAATTTCATCACTTTCATTTGATTTTTCATGTTAGCCTTTGAGGCTCATTTTTTATTCTCATCAATATCATTTTATTTTCATGTTAGCCTTTGAGGCTCATGTTTTGATTTTGCTGGTTCATTTCAATTTTCTCCTTGCAGCCATTTGGCACCTGCAAAGCCACCTGCCTCGCCCAGTTTCCATGTGGGCAGTTTCTGACTTTCAGTCAGAGATTGACTCCACCTGCTTGCTTTTGCAAGCCAGACCCAATGTTGCTGTGCTGCAGTCGAATTTGGGCAATGGTTTGGTCCAGAAGTTGAATGGGATCAAGAATATCCTTACCTCTGAGATTGTGCAGCTTTATGATGTGATTCAGAGTAGCAGGCTGCCCAATGACTTGAAAGCCAGTTTGACAAACTTGCTGGATGCAAAAGCAGCAGGGATGGAGTCCAATTCCAATCAGAAGGTCACACAGCAAAGTCAGAAGTGTGACCATGTGGAAAACTACCTGACAGCAGGTGAACAAGAGGCTTTGCAGAGAAAAAGCCCCTGGGAAGGTGCTGCCATCCTTGCCTCCCGCCTGAGACTCCTTGGTGTTATGTCAATGAAAGAATCCACAAAGAAAAAGGCTGTTGGGCTTTTGTGCTGGTATGATGTGCAAAGAGGTGGTCAGCCTCCAAGCCATGACTCCAGTTATGCTTTGGCACAACATATGCTCCAAAGTTTTCAAAGCAGCCCAACCCAGACACCAGTGGGTGCAGTGACTTTGCAGGAATATCCCATGAATCCGAATCAGCTGAGCCCAGCACATTTGCAAGCCAGCTATGGTGATGACAAGCCATGCCCCCAAGATTGTCCTGGCTTGGCCAGCTTGATCAAATTCAACCTGTGTGTCAGAAGCACATGTGGCAAGCTGAGCATGGTTGCTACCCAGAAGGCACAACAGACCCAGCAGCTTCAAAAGCAGCACCATGCAGCTGCACATGAGAAGCTTTCAATGGATCCAGACAGAATGGCACATGCCTTCAGCAAAATTCTGTGGGATCAGTTTTGCAGGCAGAGTGAAGAAGTGCTTGCCCAATCTGAGGCAAAGCTAACCTTTCTTCAGCACAACTTGGGGCGCTCTAAAACTGGTGAGAAGAATGCTGAGCCTGCACCCTTGGCTTTGCCAGAGTCAAAGCAGCTTCCTTTGGCTCTTCCTGCTCCAAGCACACAGGTTGTTTGTCAGCCACAGCAGCCTCAAGCAACACCTGTGGAACAACATCCTGCAACACTTCCAACTAAGGATGCTGATAGCTCACCTGCAGCACCAAAAATTAAAACATTGGAAGACTTTGAAAACGAAACTTATGATACTTTGAAGACCAGAAAAGCCAAGGCCAAGGCAAAAGCCAAAAGTGCAGCTTGTGAGAAGAAACCAGGTGGAATGAAGAGGCCTGCTTCTGCTAATTCCAAAAAAATGTTTCTTTTGGCCAAGGACAGGAGAAAAAGTTGAAGCCCAGCTTGAAGCTAGGCTGTGGAAGATGCAAAGGTAGCAGGAATGGATGTGCCCAATGTTTGAACCCTGATTACAAAGGCAAGAGATTGTCAAGGGATGAGTGGAAAGCAGCTCACCCCAATAAAAACTGAAAAGCTTGCTCACCAGAAGCATAGCCTCACAATGGCCCCTTCCCCGGCTTTTGGGTGGATCAAGGCTGAAAAGCTTTGAAGGGCAGCTGCTTAGTGAAGGGCCTGTGTGGCTGTGAGAGCAATGGGAAACAAAGACACAAAAAGCTGTTTATTTCTTTGCTTGGAATGCACAAGTGTTTGCATGTTTTCTAGCCAAGCAAGGCTCATGTTCATGGATTTGTTTTCATTAGCTTTCTTCACCTTTAGCTGTCTTTTTTTGGCCAAGCCAGGCTCATGTTCATGTCTATTTTGTTTTAGTCAGCCAACTTAGGATCATTTGTTTTTCTAGCAGCTTTCAAACTTGTTTCAAACAAACACAAATTGTCTGGCCAGAAACTTTTAGGCTTCAAGCATGCTGTGAACCGAGCAAAATGCCAAACACCATAGTTGGCCATGCTGTCACCACCACTGGCAATGGCATTTGGTGGATAGTGCTGCTGTGGGAAAATGGCTGGAAGTCTTGGTACCTAGCTTGCAATTAATTTGTTGGGTGCTGAATTTTTCTGTATGTGTGAAATCATTTTTGGGAATTGGTCCACCCAAGGTGGAAAAATGACCCTGACATCGAGTTGAGCATGCCCCTGATAGTGGTGAAGAAGGAATGGCGCTCACTTCGTGGCAAATCCTACAGAGTTGCTGAATTTGAAGATGGCTACAAGGAATGGCTCCTTGGCTTAAAAGGGAGCATTTTTTCCTTTGAAAAAATGATTTTCATCTGTGAAATGAAGAATTCCATTCAGGTGGGACCTGGACCAAGTGAGCTCCCTTTTGGAAGAAGAACCAATGGAAGATGGCACCTGTGAGGGCAACTGCATCAATGTTTTGATGTTCACTCTTTTTGGTAAAACCGAAGGCTTGGATGATGTACAGCCTTGTTGGATTGAAAGCACAATCCCAAATGACAGCTGACAGCAGAAAGACATGGACAGAAAAAGCTTGGAATGGTGCATCATTTTTTTGAGCATGGCTGCCTTTGCAGCTTGGATTTTCATGTTTTTTGACAGCTTGTTTAAAGCTCATGTTTTTTGGGTAGGCACCTTCAAGCCTTTGTTGGAGAAAGCTACTTGAAGCTCATGTTTTACAGCCTGTAGGGCTCATGCTTCAACTTTTTAAAGACATATATGTGGAGCATTTTTGTAAGCATGGCAATAAAGCAGCTTGGCAGCCTCTAGGTTTGGTGCAAGTAAAGCTCATGTTGTCAGCTTGTCATTTGTGCAGCCACCTTGGGTCCCACCAAGCTTGGCAGCACATGGCTTACCACCAAAAGCTGCAGCTCACACACTTGTAGTCACAAGTTACCAATGAAAAGCATCAAGGTCATATCAAATGAAAACGCATGCTAGCATTCAAAGCTCTCCGCTTTGTTGCCCAGCAGCCATGGTGCATCCTTGAGTGCAATGGCAAAGCACCTTGCCCATGGCAAGCATGCTGCTGGCACCTCTTCTTCTTCTACATCCAAGAAGCTGAAGAGGCTAGATGAGCTGAGAAGAAAGACACCATACTGCACCAAAGCAGCTTTAGAAGCCATCCTTGAAGATGTTGCTTCAAATGGATTGCCAGAAGTCAGGACTTCTAAGCACATGCGGTTGGCAACAGATGAAGTCTTGGCAGGCTGCAATCAATATGGTGATTTGCTGCTGACTTCTCATGTGACATTGGCAGATGGAACAAATGAGCCCATCAAGATCATCAACCTTCTCTCTTTCATTTACAAAGCTTACCTCTCTGGAGGGCAATTCTACACAGCTTTGAATGAAGCCTTTCAAAACTTTGGCTTTACAAGCATGGATCACAAATTTTCTTTGGTGATTTACAGTGATGAATGTTTTCCTGGAAACCCGCTTTCAGCAAAGGCAGAAAAGAAGCTTTGGGTTGTCTATGCCACTTGGAAAGAGCTGGGGTATCTGCATTTGAGCAATCAGCATATGTGGTTTCCTTTGTTTGTCGCCAGAAGCTCCTTTGTGAGCAAGGTCAGTGGGCACATGAGCCAAATCCTCAACAAGATCCTTCTGTCAGTTTTCAATGGGCAGCAGCAAGCTTTGCCAGATACTGTGGGTGTCTTATTGCATGGCCCAGATAGAAAGGCTGTCAGGTTTCATTTTGATTTGGCAATCTTTTGCCAAGATGGGGCATCTCAGAAATATACATTTGGCCTCAAGGGAGACAGTGGCACGAGATTTTGCATGAAATGCACAGAGACAGCACTGGTTCCAGATGGTGCTGACCCTGAAGAAGCTGCTGCCAACTTTTACAAACCCAAAGCATCTTTGACTTTGACCACTGATGCTTCAGTCCTTGCAAGCTTTGACAGGTTGGCAAATAAGTATGGCTCAGTGCCACCACATGAGTTTGACATGTGGCAGCAAGCAACNTGCAAGCTTTGACAGGTTGGCAAATAAGTATGGCTCAGTGCCACCACATGAGTTTGACATGTGGCAGCAAGCAACTGGGTGGTCATTTTCTTCTGAAGGGATGTTGGCAAGCCGAGAATTGAGGTGCAGGCTGGCACCAGTGACAAATTTCATGCATGATTGGATGCATGGCATTTGCCAAGGGACAATGCCAATCAGTATGTATTTAGTATTGGAAGCATTGCATGAAGCTGGTTGCAAAAGCTGGTCTGCATTGGAAGAATATTTCGGTTTCTGGGTGCTCCCAGGTGCCTACAGAAGCTGCAATTATTTGTGGGCCAAAAAGAGGTTGGAAGCTCACAAGAAAGCTGGGAAGATCAAAGCACCTGCAAGTGAAATATTGACCATTTACCCGATTTTGCAATATTTTTGCAAGACTATTGGGGCCCAAGCCTCTTGCCAGGTGGCTTGCAAGGCTTTCCTTTCCCAATGCCATTTCCTGGACTTGCTGGTCAGCTTGCCCCATCGAGGTGTTTCAGGATGCCAGTTGGACCAAGCAGCTGAAATATGTCACCAGCTGTTTGATGATGCTGGGTGGACAAAATACAAAATCAAGAAATTTCACTGGATGCTGCACTATGGTGATTCCTTGGAAACACATGAAATGCTTCTTTCATGCTTCTGCCAAGAAAGGAAGCACAAGGAGATTCTTACTGCAGCCAAAGATGTCACAAACTTATCAAGGTACGAAGCTTCAGTCTACAAGGAGATTTGCGCCAAGCAGCTGCATGCTCTTCAGTCTCCTTTACCAGACAGCATTGCATTGACTTCCAACTGCAAGCCAACTGCAGCAATTTTGAATTTGTTGCATTCCTTTGGTTTGATTCCACATGGAGCAGAGTGCTTCACTTGTGCCTCCTTCCATTTTTCAGGTGGGTCTGTGCACAAGAAAGATTTGGTCCTGCTGCAAGCTTCTGCAGATGAAGGCTTGTGGGGCTGTGCCCAGATCTTGTTGATTTTTGCAATTGATGGCCATGTGCAATGCATGGTCTCTCCTTTTCAGCTGCTGGAGTACCGACAGGATCATGCTGCTGCTATTTGGGAACCTTTGGACCAGCACTGCATTGTAGATGCAAGCCAAGTGCTAGCCACATTGACATATTCCAAGACCAAAACCGGTTTCACTACATTAATTCCTTACCATTTGCAGAGGTAGACAAAACAGCTTCCCCTGTAGCACGCTGAGCCAAGTGGCAGCCTTGGTGGCTCATATCTTTTGGTTTCAGCTGGTCAAGCTCATGTGTGATGTTTCATATTGGCCTTTGTGGCTCATGTGAAATGTGAAAATATTTTTGTGCATGTTTCAAAACACATTTTTTGCTTGCCATGTTTGGCTCATGTGACATGTGGTATGTTAATTTCCACCAGATGTTTTTGGAAGAACATGTTTGATTTTCATACAAACATCATTTGTTTTGTACTTATGTTACCAAAAGAAAAACCTATTTAATGTCGCAATTTTGAAGGCCTTAACCCTTTAGAAGGGTTAGCTAACCAGGTAGCTAACCTGTTACTAATCCTTTAAGTTAAAGGGTTACTAAAGGGTTAAGCTAATGGGTTTAGGGGGGTTAGTAAACCATTACTAACTAGTTACTAACCATCATAACCTTGTTAACCCATTAGTAACCCAAAAGCCCATCAAAGTGTAGGTTCAGAAAGCGACGTTAGGCACTGGGGCCCGTTGCCCGCAGGCCCGGTCCGTCCCTCAGGGCCCTGCAGTTTGGGTGTGGCGGAGGCGCGGTTNTTGCCCGCAGGCCCGGTCCGTCCCTCAGGGCCCTGCAGTTTGGGTGTGGCGGAGGCGCGGTTTTTGAGCCTTAACGGCTGGAAGACAGCCAGTTTTCTTCTAGGTTCAGAAAGCGACGTTAGGCAGTGGGGGCCGTTGCCCGCAGGCCCGGTCCGTCCCTCAGGGCC